>JAUTBX010093091.1:0-12030 GCA_032361465.1 Lepetodrilus tevnianus | reverse complement strand
CGACATGATATTCTAAGTGAACTAGCACTATAAAAACTGGTGGAAATCCAGACTAGTCAAGCAGTATATATGCATGCCAGTCATGATATTAGTGAAAGATTCTAGAAAGTGACTTTAAACCCCAAATCAACAACAACCTAGATTTCACTCTAGTAACAGGTTGATAAAGGCCTGTGGTAGCTCAGCTAAACTTTTCTGGTAACAGTCTAATATGGTTAATATGCTTCCAAAATTGTTCTATAACTATATTGAAATTTAACATCCATCAACCCCAAACTATTGAACATGTGTCAGGACCAGCTCATCAGCATTATGTAATTCTCTTTAGGTTTGTCATTTAAAAAAAATTGGTACCGTTTTTGACACAGACAACGGAACAATAGTATTGAGTCACTGTCCACTGGGGAACCAATCATGACACATTTCTGGTGACGGACAGTTCTCCTCAGTGATGGGCAATAATTAGGAACATGTGTACTTAAATTTTCCCTGCCAATTAAAACAGCCGTTTTCTGATGCTCAACCAGTTTGCCTTGTCATAACTGGCAGTGTTCTAACTAACTGGATCCAGCGAAAACATTTGTACAAGATGGGACTCCACTTCTTTGTTTCAAGCTCGTTAGAACCAGCTGGGAACGCCAAGATAAGAATGTGTGTGAACATCCTGAACAGTTCTTATATTTTCCGAAAAAGAAACTAGATATCTATTCCTTGCTTACCAATATTTTCAAACAACAGACATTATTTTGCACATGATCATTCACGTTGTCCAGTCTTTATATCTACTATTTATTTATTCTTCATCTTTAAACAATCACAGGGAATTCTTCCCGATTATATGAAAAATGACATTGTGAGGAAATTATTTATTTTGAAGGACATTGTATGTGGTGTTTTATACACATGTAGGTATGTATAAACAGTTCTTGTATATTATTTCTAATATGAATAATATTTTGTCAAATGCCTTTCAAAATTCATCAATTAAGTAAACAGAACAATTAGCTTATGATGAATCGTTTCAGGATCAGCTGAAGGCAGATCTATAGAAAACATATATATAGAGAGAAAAAAACCCAAGAAAGGTGCATACTATTAATTAAACATATATGTTTAGAAATATGCATATTGGCATTGAACACATGGGAGAATGTGTTACAGAGACACATCATAGCATGCGCTGTCTGCATTAGAAGTACTGGTATTGGGATACCATGGTTACTGGTGACAACATTGTGGGAGGGCTTCCTTACACCATAAAGGTCATCTTCACTGATATCATTAGTAAAGCCCTTTGAAGTGACACCATTGCCATTTCTACTTTTTCTTCCTCCAGACACCTGAGAATAAAGGGAGGCGACTGTTAGCAGATTTATAGCTCCAACATCTCTGTAGGGAAACAGTGGTGTGTCTGTGATTTATTCCTTTACGACTACGATTATTTTAGTTCCATCTCTTGATTTATTACAAAAGTTTTCTTGTTCATGTTTTCAAGAAATAAAAATGGAAATTTCGGAGTGTTGGCATCTCGGTTTTGATCACCATGTTTATTGCATGTTAAACTTGATGGAGATGTGTAGGTTGTACATTTATAGTTTCACATAAATATATATACTACACCATACAGACACTCACTGCTAATGCCCTGCTACATGTACTCTTAGATAGACCTGTCTTTGAAAGTTTTAATGGTAATCATTGATAAAACCTACCCAATTGTTCGTCCATCGGTTACGATTATGACCATGACTTCTTGTATTGCAATTTCTGACTTGTTAGTTCTTCTCTGTGTCCAGACACAATATCTATTTTTCATATCAATGATGTCTCGTTCGCTCTCTTCTTTCTGCTACACCGTTGCCTCATTGGTAGGCTTATTTCATTTACCGATCTCCCAGATGCAATTGCGTTGCTCCTGGGGTTGGATCCCATCACCCAATTTGTGGCGGGTGTACAGGGGTTAACCCCGGCCATGTCAAGTGGTCTGGGAGTCCAGTTAATCTGACGATGCAGGTTAGGTAATTTCCCAGTGTGGTTGAAGGACAGGAAGGAAAGAGGAGATTTCCTCCCGATGACTCCTGAAGTAGCGGGAGTCTGTGCAGTGACCGGAACTCAGTGAGTGGCCGGGGAGACACTGGTACTAATCCTATCAATATCGCTGGCTGCCTGGATATAAATAGAGGAGCCTACTCCTGTTAGGTAATGGTATGGAGACTCATGGGTGCCGTTCCACTGAAGGATTGCTTCATCCGTGTGAGAGTCATATGATGTCCTCTACATGTATACAGGGAGTTAAATGGGTAAAGATACTATGAACGATAATATATTATACCATAAGCTTTGAGTTTCAGGATTTGTCAAGAATTTACCAATAAATATGACCAATTAATATTTTGCTACACAATGTGTGGATACTGATAATTGTTATTCCATTGATGCTTATATATGTAACCTTTTTCATCTTAATTTAGCTGAATCAATTTCAAATTAGACATCTCTGGTTTCCTCTAGGAGTGAAAAGGTTAAACATAATTGCTGAATAAATAAAGAACAAGCATAATATCATGCTTATGATGATCATAGCAGTACAAAGGTGTGTACATTGTTAAGGTCAGTGATTCCAAAATTAGAAATGTCAGCCCCCTGTTGGACTCCCTATGATGCAAGCGATGTCTGGCCAAGTGTCATCACACGCCCTGCAGCAGTAGCGCCACCTATGACAGGTCGCCTCATGTGCGCTGTCTCGCTGAGCTTCCCACAATCCTATTGACGGAAGACTTTTGCTGTTGCCAATGAGGCATAATGAGCTCTATGTCTCCTCGATCTCATAGCAGTGTTTCGTTGAAGCGTGTGCATCCGCGTTGACAACTGATCTGTTTGATGCCGTGAAAGGTAGAACGAGCCAAATTGAAGATCTTTTTGAAGATTTTTTTAAGAATCGATGAAGTGTCGAGAGGCATATTTTCTTTATATCTGCTAATGAGCAAGCTGACAATTAGACAATTACCACATTAATTTCTGTTTGAGGTCGATTTGTGAAGAGAATCTGATCATGCTGATAGAAAATATATTTCAGGATATGTTTACATCAAATAGAATTCATTCCTGTTAATGAATTATATTTTTTATTGAATTTTCTTGTTGCAAACATGCAGTTTATGCAATCTTTTATGTTAATGAATTATATTTTATATTGTATTTTCTTGTTGCAAACATGCAGTTTATGCAATCTACAAACTAATTATTTATTTACCTATTGTAATATTGACACAAGAATAGATGAAGTACAGTATTTATGATAAATATTTACAAATATTTACAAATTAAACTATTTCCTATACATTATCAAGGGTTATGTAAAGTCATTGCAAGTCATATTTTGTAAGGAACATCAGTTTGGGCTAATGTTAATGTACAGTCGCGACATTACTTTTAGTAAACATCTAACTTGATTAATTTATAGATTCCATTTATTCTCTTCTCATAATGTTGATGCCTTTCAAAAAGTGCTTGTTTTGTCGTCACTTCATCTACTCAGGACGTGATGCTAGGGTCATTTAATCAGCATCTCCCAGCTTCTAGCCTACACTTCAACACGTTAATCTACTAGCCTCTCTCTGTCTATGATTTTGTGTCGCGTGTCGGAGGAGAGATGAGAGATGGCCAAACGAGCGCCAGCTATTGTGCCAGTCACACCCCGGCTCGGGCCAGTCTTTACTCTGATGAACTGTGAGGAAACCATGTCAATGGGGAAGATATTTGGATAACATTTTCTTGATTTCTTACTCTGGCGAAAATTGAAAGTGTACAGCTCTGACCAAGCATTTGATGACGTGTTATGACAGGGATGCCAGAGAAATTGGCTGCATTTGGTCATTGTGCTGATATTGGTGGATATCGAGAGTAGAATAAAAAATGAATGACATTGAGTCTGTATTTAGAGATGATTACAGTAATCAGGGCTCTAGACTAACATTCTGAGTTACAGCAAAGACACCAAAGGTGCAAAATGTTAAAAAGTAGGTTGCCCGCAGTGCAATTTAACTTGCCTCTGTACGTCGGGCATATGTTAGTCCAGAGCCCTGGTAATGATCTTTTCATTTTTCTGCATAGTGCTTCAGACATTTTGTTGGAAAGATTTTCTGAATCTAAAATGTTGTCACATATGGGTGAAATAATCCTGCTGCAATGTTAAGTAATATATAACTCACTCTTACTCAATTCATATGGTTTGTTGTCAAATCATGTTCTCAAGCTAACTCCGAAGCACCATTTTTTCCACTCCTCTTTACACCTTCCATTCTGTCAATATACGCAGTTCATCTGGTAATATTAGTTGCAACGTTGTGCTGTTGGGTCGTCCATGTTGGGTTGACTTAGTCCCAGGCATTGATTACCAATGGTGACTTGACGGAGCGCCCTCTACGTCGCCAGGAGGAGGTCACCCACTGGAAAAAGGTACCATTACGACAGACTAATAATTGATTCTTTGGTAGATGCACAACCTCTCAATCATTTGCCGTCTTTCTTCTTGACGGACTCCGGGCCGTTGTAGCCAAAAACACACACCACCGAGCCACTTGTAGATAAATCCTTCCTGGCTAAAATGGCTTATTCGAGATGATTTAATTCCTAACTCTCGGCTAGCCACTATGAGATGAGCCCTCTTGATCACTGCCATGTAGTCGGTTCTCTCCAAGGGAGCATGTGTGAAGACAATACAATTGTCCTTTCTGTACGAGAATGCAGACATTTAACTCGCAATGTGTGTAAGATACATGCATGTCTTTGCTGTACAAGAATTTCAATTATGGTTGTGTTCTGAATTTATGTAAGATATTTGCGTTTAAATCAGAATTATGTAGTATTAGATGTGCATGGTTGGACATTGTCTTTGAGTCTTTGAATATTATATTTTCTCAGATGAAATAGAAGCTGTTATTTGTTGCAATTTCAATCCTGGTTATATTCTGACATTATGGAAGACATTTAACTCGGCTATATTTGGTCGTATAGCTGAACATTGCTATAGAAGAATTTCAATCTTCCCTACACATTTAAATCAGAATTATGGAGCTATCTTTGGTCCTTTTGGCAGGACATTGCTTTGAATGTTACATTTGTCTAGATGAAAAAGTTGCTGTTATTTCTCCATTTATTGACAATCTGGGCTTGAAGTAAGAAGGTCGACAACGTATTACAGCCATTCACCGAGTTTGAACAGATTATATTACATTTGGCTCTCAGATATCCCATCCGATATGGTACACCTTATCCAAATTAGCCATTTGACTGTATATTGATCACCTATGTTTCAGCCATGTGGGCGTTGGACTCGTCTGCATGCCTATTTTAAGATATGTCAAAGCGTCTTCTAGGACTCCCATCTCCTCTAGAGAACTGACTTTGACATACAGAAATTTGGTTTTGTTGGACAATGTGAATTCCGCCTTGGGCACTGGCACTTTAAGTTCAGCCTCATCTCTGAAGGTACACAATGTCGGCTTCGTGTTGGCATAGGGACGACCTAAAGAACTAATTGCTTCTTTGGGGTCCAGAAAGGTGCCAGTGGGTCGGAATGGATAGTCCTGTCCAATAAAGTCCTCAGGGTGCACAATGAAATTTACGTATTTTAGAAGTTTGAAACAAATGGGTCCGAGATGTGTCGGTATAATTGCATCATTGTCATTGGAGTATTTGCGAAGATGTCTGTGGTGGCGATGTCAGTAACAATGTCAGTGATGATGTCTGTGAAGTATGTAGAAATCTAATTTTGGTACGCAGAATTTATTTTTATTATCTGTATTAAATCATGGTAATATGAATTTTCTAGTAGAATCCATTAAAATATTATTTTCAAAACTTAAATTTTTCAAAATGTCCAATGTTTTGTATGCAGGAAGAATGATTATTATCTGCAGCCTTTATCGTCAAGTACATTAAAATGTTCTTTTCACAAATTTAGTTTGTCAAAACGTGTAATATTTTGGTCAAAGTATACATAAAGATTCTTTGAAAGGGTGTTTGTAAAGACTTCCTGTTTCTACCGGCACATATACTGGTATGTACTGTCCATGATTAATGCTCTGGTGAAGACAGTGATGGCGTACATGTGCCTATTATCTAATCACCACGGGAGAGTCATTGCTTCCATGAGGTTTCTACACAGATAAATTGTTGCACATTGCTCTTTCTATGGAATTATTGTATTATTTTGTTTCCATCTGAGAAGAAAGTGGTGAAGTTGATGGGTTATGTCAGCACTAATCTCGACTTGTTTCTTTCCATCCTAGTTAGTTTCCGCACTCCAGATAAAGTTGTCTTTGCGACACCGCATCGCACTATGAACGAAGCGCATCCTCCAAATCAATAGCTTGTGATCGCGTTAAGTATGGATCCTTGTTGTATGGGGATTTTTATGGCTGAAAATAAATCCTCTATACTTTTGAAAAGCCTGCAGGAATTACACGGTCCTCTAAGGTTACATACACCTGGAGCCAAAACCTAACAGTGACTGTATCTTTTCTTCCTGCTAACAGTTATTTATTCCAGTGATCGAAAACAGACCAGCAGGAAATAATTCTGCCCTTTCGGGATCATTTTGTCTGCTTCTAAGGATTCAATTTATTACATGAAGTTAATTCTGTCACAAATATTTCGTCCAGTTCCGATTGTTTTGTAAAATATGGATATCCAGCCAACGTGATTGTCAGTCAGTCCAAACATCGATTCCAATTTATTATGACAAATATATTGACTATAACATCTTTGCTAGTCGAATCCTTTGACATATAAATATTAGTACCACTGTCACAATGGTTTCCAATGGTCATACACAAAGGGTGTGTAATGCTCACAGGACGTGGCGCACAGCCAGAAAAACAAATTGAAATTGTGACCAACTGATTGATAACAATTATCAAGCTTTTAGTTGAAAAACGACTTTTTTTGACCACTGTCCAACTGTGAAATTGTGTGGACAGCCGGCACTGTGCGTAAATCACTGTGGATGGCCGTCGGTTGACAAACTGAAGCGGAATCTCGCAGTCGCTTTAATTAGCTGCATCGGTCGGACTGCCGTCTCTGCTGGTAATGAGACATTCTGTAACATAAATTGATGACTGTTTTCGCTAGCTGTTTTCCTGGCAATGATATTTTCATGAGACAGGCCGAGTCGATTACACTGACGTAGCATTCCTGTGATAATACGGTTGACACATAGTCATTTGTCTTTGGAAACGGACAGGAGAAAACAATAAAGTGACTGTCGGTGTGACAGAGGACGGTGTCTGTCATAAGTGATTCACGAGTTATGTAATTGTATTGTTTTATCTTACTGGAGAACAATGTAGTGCAGAGAAATCAACGATGTTGGAATGGGAATGGTTTCATAATAGGAAAATAATTAGGTTAGAACTTTGTATTTTCAGTCCTTTTTTTAAAGAACTATTTACACAATTTCATAAGTTATGTTGTCCTAACTGGAGATTTAGTAATGTATTGTGTAAGTTTTTAATCGGGCCCGAGATTATGAAATTATTTGAGTAATATTTCATGCTCATACTGAACATTTATATGGGGACGTGTAAACAAAATTGTGAGTTGAGCATGAAATTGTAAAGAAGGTTTTGTACTCTTGGTGCCAGGTCAATATCAATGAGTGTCAAGTATGTTAGGGTGGCATTCATATTAGGTGGACGACTGGCTAATTTGTGCTGACCATCGGCTATCATTATCAAAATTCCAGAATTGTAGTTCTTTGTCGCCACTATATCTCAAGAAGTCGAACACCATGCCAAATTTCAATTGTATTTTTGTGTATAGCTTCTCTTGAAGTTGGTCAGTCCTATTGGTCAAATTGTGATCATCTTCACCCAATGTGGAACTATATCCTGGACTAGCCTATTTCTAGTTGCTGGGAAGTAGCTGGCTTCCTTGGAAGGCTTCTGGATTGATAAGGTCAATAGCAGGCCATCTAATCTATGTTTCATGTACACAGTCACCCATGTTTTGTTCACAGTGTGATCTCTGGAATGGGGATGCCAACCTTTTCAAGTCGGCTAAATCACACCAAGGGCATGGGCGACTCCAAGGGCATTGATTTGATGCTGGGTCTTGTGGCAATATTTGAAATGTTTTTCTGTGGGAGGGAGGGGAATCCAGCCACACCTCAGTTCCTACTCCTCCGTAGCACTTCCAAACATTCTGTGACATTAGAATCTACTTTGATAGTAATGATACTCAAATGTCAGAATTACATTCCTGGAAATTGAATAATTCGAATTGAATGAGGAGAAAACAAGCAGCCATTGTGATTGTTGACAGTGAACACAACGTGCACCGGTACACCAGATGCTTCCACTGTGTACATGACCAGAATAGTGTGTTAATCACCTGCATGATGACAGTTTGTAATACAAACCCAATGGCCAAATGGCATATCAGTCACCAGATGTTGTTGCTAATGTACATTGGATGGCTGTTTTTGTGATGACTACTGCAGCTGAAAATGTAATGTAGAAGATGGTACTGTATCTAGCATTACAAGCTGGGGGTTATGAAGTAAGAACTGGAGAACATGCAAGTCTGTAATGATGTTTACTCTAATATTTACTGCATTGTGGAATTTTCAATTTGAAGGCAATGGATATCGCATTTGTCCAATGAGAAACTCGCAAGTAAACTGTACTGACAAACTCATCTGTTCTTGTTTATTATGCATGATGTAATCGAATCCTTCACTACCCTTTTTTCCATTTAATTTTTATATTTCTTTTTAGCTCGTGTGTAACTTTCAAAACTCCCATCAATTTTGTGTGTAAAGAAGGTTAATTTTAGCCCAATCTCTTTTATTAATGCACTCGCCTCCACACTTCAAAATGAAAGTGTTATCAAGTTCAGACATCACATGGGTATGCCATTGTCAGGACACACCAGGATGAGATATCGAGTTTGCTTTGATGCAAGTGTAGGATGCAATGGTAATTACGTCCTATAGGTAGCTTGTGAGGAACATACAATAGACAAGACAGACGAGTTCAGAGCAATTTTCTCATCTCCTGTCACCTGTACAGTAATTAGCTATGGCTGATGCGACTGTCAAGGCCCTAACAGTCAGGGGCCCGTTGCTCAGAACTATTGTAGCGGATTGTAGCTTACAATTATTGTAAGGTCAGCACTTTTTATTGTGACGGGAGCGCAGTTACAATTATTGTAGCGCTACAATATTCTGAGCAATGGATCCCAGGACTGTTTCCCATTGAGAATAATACTGGAAGGACTGCTGCCTTACCTAGTACGACTGTATTCTTGAAGGAGTGTAGCCTGTTCAGGATAAGACAGGAAGGACTGCTACCTCACCTAGTACGACTGTATTCTTGAAGGAGTGTAGCCTGTTCAGGATAAGACAGGAAGGACTGCTACCTCACCTAGTATGACTGTATTCTTGAAGGAGTGTAGCCTGTTCAGGATAATACTGGAAGGACTGCTACCTCACCTAGTACGACTGTATTCTTGAAGGAGTGTAGCCTGTTCAGGATAATACTGGAAGGATGGTCTGCTTAAAGGACTCGCCTAGAATGACTGTCCACCTAGGTTAGTTACCTGTTAGGACTGTAGCCTAGTGGGACTGTCACTTGACAGGACTGTTGCCTGGCAAGACTATTGCTTGTTAATGATAACACTGGAAGGTGTGTTGTCTGTTGATGGTGTTTCTGGAAAGACTATCTACTGGGAGGACTGGACTGTCAAGGACTGTCCCCAGTTGAAGAGTCTTGATATCAAGGGAAGGCCTCATCTGGCACTGTATGTCAGTCTATATGGGCAGTTGTCACCAAGCCGTGAACATGTTGGTCCCCCAGGAGGCAATAATCAACAACGATGGACATTTGTCATTTTATTTATGGCTGCACTTGTCACGAGAGTCTATTAAGAAGAATATATTTGTTCCCGAGGCAATTGGTTTATTAAAAAAGAAATGTAAGTGTTATTTTATGTAAATGGGCAAGATGAAACTGTAGATAGGCACACAAGAAGTTTAAATTGGGTATTTAGAATATCGGAGTGATGAATTTACCAGAAAGCCATAGATTGTACATGGATACTATACAGCTAAGCGTCCTGTATGTAGTTGTGAACTGGAATATTCAATGCAAGTGATCTAAGAGTGGGTGATTTTAATGTCAGCTTATTGAGCATCAGAGATCCTTTGATTCAGAGGAACATGTCTTCCATTGCTTTTCTAAAGACAGCAAATTAATCATGCTCATTGAAAACCACTTTTACCTGGACGCCCTATATTCATTGCACTGCCCTCTAGTTTAGCTTTCTGTTTCATCTTCTGCTAAAGTTAAAACACATCAAACAGTTTGAATATCAACAGTGATGGGAAAAATACAAGTAATGACTCAAAGGTCACACTAGAGTTAACTTTTGACCGGCAAGACGCCCAACGGCAAATGATGCATGTGCCACAAACTTTGCCGAGTTGCGCAGGCTTCCAGTGGAGTTGTTCCCCCTTAAGCTGAAACTGTAGACAATGCTGGTGTTGGTATAGTACAAATAATATACAATGTTGTATTTAACATTGTTCATAATAGGAGACATATGGGAAATTAATTGCAATTTTTCATCAGTGTTTTAGAAACAATATGAAAAGAGTGTGGTAAAATTCATGAGCAATTGAATGCACCTAACTTTTATTAAATATATTTAAGTTCCTGTTTAAATGTCATGTAATAATTAATTTCTATTTTGATACATCAGCAACAATATCAACTACATCTCAGAGATTCACATTTCAATACAAATCTCTTCTGTGAACTTAATTTCCTTTTTTTTTTAGCAGGCATATATCATTTGAAAGTTGTCCGTGCCTGTCTTGTGGAGAGTCCTTATTTGCATAGACCAAGGGAAAATCTATGTGTGACTTACCATCTGTGGAGATGTAGGGGTTAACTTTAGTCCATTGGTTGTCATGAGTCTTCGCCTGCACTTCACAAAATAGTCATACTGGTCCTTGCCTGAAGTAGTCTGGAAGCCATGCTTTCATTATGGCAGGAAATAACATAAACTTTGATTTTTCTCCCAGACTACATAACAGGTGAAACACAGGCCTGGGCTGTCCTGTTTGAAACAGCATAATTATATTGATTGGTATTGTATTTATATGAAAGGAGCCGCTGAAATGCTTTACCATCTCCAGAAATCTTAGACTTGCTATCTCCTCTAGTGGCATATTTTGAATATAGGAGTATATATGAGAACAAGGTGTAACATAGACTAGCTTTGATCCACCCACTGTGACAATACACAGCTTTTTGATGCATGAGTGTGTCTTGTTATTAAATGCCATTTCTAACTCTAGTTGGCCAGCACCGACTCACCTGTGTCCCTATCTGTGCTTATACTGGAATCTGAGTAAACCTCATTGTAGAATAACAGAATGGCAGCATTTCCCCTGGGTGTCAAATACCAGCAAGCATTATTCCGAGACTGTTTCTCTCTCTCTGCTCACTGAGTACTTTAAATAATGACAAATCACTTCTCTCATGCTTAAGGAACTCGTGACATTTATTTACCATTGCCACGTGGTTTTGAAACATCGTAAATGGATTTATATCTTTTTTTTCTAACGACTTGAAAAGGTCTGCATTATTAGTTTTTTTTCCCCATTCGTCTGAGATGCCATACACATGCCAATGAAATCTGGATGAAAACATCAGTATGATTCGTAACAAAATCAATAAATAGATTTTTTTAATGCCATCAAAATTTATTAAACATGACTGTTTCTACTCTTCCCTTGATGCTATGATCAATAAAGTTGTACAGAAATTATGGGGAAAAAAGAAACAATGAGTTGGGTTGCTGACATGTACGATGTGTTTTTGAAGGCTTCAAGCACTCAGGCACACAGAGCTGGTTGTCTGCCTTGTATTAGTGAACCTAGGCTGCGTCGGGTTCACGCCTGCGCAGTTGATGTAACTCTCAGGTTGTAAACAAACGACAAGAACAGAGCATGTGTGTTTA
>JAUTBX010092981.1:0-12030 GCA_032361465.1 Lepetodrilus tevnianus | reverse complement strand
ATGGATTTCTGAACTCGGTAGGCATATGGCATCCTAAAAATCATTGATAGCATTTGCCCCAAGTTTGGTACCGATATGTCAAAATCAGGGCCTCGGCTCATATACGGTGTAGGCTACGTACGCATATGTGCATCTACATTTATAAATATATTTAATAGTGCACTTTTATTTCGCCTTTTGTTATTTTCGTATAGGCCTACCATTCATTACTCATCAGTAGAACACGTGCGATTGGTCTATGGTCTAAAATACAATAGAATTATCAGATTATAATAGCTAGTGCCTACATTTTTTTCGGACACAAGATGTACCGAGAGTTAGTAGCTATGTCCGTTTCCTCAATGACGTCGATGCGTATTGATAGAAAATAAAAGCATATACATTTATACACGTGATGTATGTGAAAAGACATACTAAACACTACCAAAGCAGTAATCTGGGCTATAGAGTCGTAACTTGTTTAATGGACACACTTGAGATTCATGCATAATGCAGCGTTTCCCGCGCCAGTGTTGAGCTTTTACGAGCTAATCCTGGTAGAGCAGTCTGCCTAGGAAAACGCGGGAGAAATGGACGAACTTCCGTACAGGGACATGGTGTCCATCGATTTCTTCAAAAGTGGCTTATTGTAGCGGAATCGGACAGAGTCAATGCAATGTGGAGAGCTGGGCCTATAAAAGTTAGGCAGGAAGCCCTGATGGAGGGTTCATTCTCGGAATGAAATAGGGTGTATAATTATGGTATTGGAACTTTTATCGAGGGTGACAGGTCAGCATATTGCCTGGGCCCTGGGGACAAGAACGGGGACACGGAACAGAAGGTAAACATCAAGTTTCTGTCAGATATAGTAGGTACGACTTTGTGCAAGGAGGGGAATGAATTTCATGCTGTCGACAAATTGAAGTAGTTTGGCGGCGTTAAAACTTACATTCTGACAATTTACACACGCCGTATCTGGCTAGACAACTAAAACAATTTAACTCCGAAGAGCTTTATAAACATTTCTACGGAACTTAAATTCCCGGGAACATGGCACAATGGAACTTCACCATCATATCCCAACTGGCACTGACCAGCCTACAGTACTAACGCTAAACTAGGTATATAACTATATGAATGACAAACTATGTAGATTTACTTATGTTTCGTAGTGTGACCCAACTCACCACTTACGTATCACCGATTGTTCCCATCCAAGTGTTATTTATTTTCTAGTCCATGCACTAATCCATTAAGTCAGTGATATAAACATTTAGCTTAATGACTCGTATAGCGATCATTTACATCGGGTCTGTGGTCGAAACGAATTCTAGAACATATGGTTCTATCTACATAGGTTAGTAACAGGAGCCTCATGTTTGTAAATAGCAAATACAGGGGCACAGTGTTTGTTGAAACACACACCATGGACTATCGTGAACATGGTGTTTCTAATACAGAAGAATATCACAGAAGTACCAGGCTATGTAAAACATAGTAACATGCATAGACATGTTTTCTCCTAACGTATGTAGGCATATAGGTGTATTTATAATGTATTTGGACACGGTGAAAAAGGAATATATTACTCAGAAGTATATTTGTTTTCCTAATCTGTATAAATATATAAAAAAAATATATTTGTACATCGATACTGAAAGAAATTAAGAACCTGTCCAACTTCATAAAGAATGTGATGCTAGCATGTCACTTAATATTTCTAAACATCTTGAATTACTAGTACCACCAATATAATTACTAGTCTCCAGTTACGTCCCCTTCCATTCAATTCCATCTCTCGTCCGATTACTAGTATCGTGTAACCGCAGGTGGTAATAAGGGAATACAAACGTTGAACATTGAATCCCTATTAGCATCTAGGATTCGTTCCTGCCCCACACTGAGACATATGTTGCAGGCTTGTGCACATGCTGTCACCTTAGACAAGTAGTTTTGTTCTAACATACCCCTGCTGACTCAGAATTGAATGGGTACCAGGTAGTATGATATAGCGATGTGTATAATACTAGTCACCTAACACATGGAAAACGGTAATTTGAGTTGCATACTCCAAATGGAGTTGAGAGGGAATTGTGTACATTGCTTCATTGACAGGGTTAATATTGTAGAGCTATGAACATGCTGTCGGTCATGGATTCGGCGAAATATACGTGTAGGCTACACACCCGTACTACCCCCACTCTCTCATATGACAGACTGTTCCACACTGGGGGTCAAGTGTATGACACGTTTCATATCTCACTGTGGATAAATGTCAAGTCAGGAACGATGGAAACATTTATTAATTAGTTATAATCTAACCAGGGCAACTTTCACTTCACACTGCAACCTGAACGGCCTTCCAATAGTGTAATGCTCACATTGATCGATTTAATAAGAAGCAAAGTTCACACACATTTCTATTCCTCAACATACCAGTTGTCAGATTGTGTTGACCAGATACTCACAACGGTTCCTAGTCATCAACGTGGTCTACCATTGCTTCTGCGGCATCAATCACAACCACGACCATAGGCACAGCCCCAGCCACAGCCACAGCCATAGGCACAGCCCCAGCCACAGCCACAGCCACAACCATAGGCACAGCCCCAGCCACAGCCACAGCCACAGCCATAGGCACAGCCCCAGCCACAGCCACAGCCATAGGCACAGCCCCAGCCACAGCCCCAGCCACAGCCACAGCCATAGGCACAGCCCCAGCCACAGCCCCAGCCACAACCATAGGCACAGCCCCAGCCACAGCCCCAGCCACAGCCACAGCCATAGGCACAGCCCCAGCCACAGCCCCAGCCACAACCCAGCCACAGCCACAGCCACAACCACAGCCCCAGCCACAGCCCCAGCCACAGCCACAGCCATATCCCCGCTGCCACCACACTACTATATACGTTGTTATGAACAAATAATGTTAGGAACTTTAACAAAGAGCCTATACTAATAGTACACAGGCAGGACTAGCTCGAGATTCCTCTGGCCATATACCCACACAACACGTCTGTGATGGTCAGCAGCTAGGGATGACTAGACTCGAGCTAAGGTAGGACGTACAGGACTACTAATTCAGAGGCTTGAGTTCAGATTCCACCCAGCCACGACCAGCCATCATCAATACAAGTGCGCACAGCAACAGTATCAGCCGCAGGTAGTATGTCGTACAGTCACATGACGTTGTGGCGGGTCCACCTGCTGTAAACACTAAACAGACATATGTCTTGTCGATGAATTCCTGTCAATAACAGCTTATTAACATTGTTAATCTGCATTATTGAGAATCAATTATTTTGATGTGCATACCTTCAGTTCTACACTAGGACCTGCAAGAACTACTGGATTACTGCTTCTTATTGAGAATGCTCAATCCAGTACACGTGTCTCCAGTCACGTCCCCTTCCATTGCATTCCATCTCTCGTCCGATTAAACGTTTAAGACTACACGTAGTTCTATGCTGGGGGCTATCTGCGCTGATCGCGGCCGACATACTCCTTATAATTCAAAGACCATATCAATCAGCGGTTGAAGGTTGAAGTAGCGTGTCCTGGGTCTCCATATCGGTCTCTTTGCAGAACACATTAACATATTGATGTATCATTGAGATGCACCTTAAATGCAAACGTGTGCATGTTTCAACTCAAACGAATATTACTACAGTATTCCGCAGTTAGGTGCACCTTCATGTATTGAGTGAGCCGGCTTCGTGGCGTAATGGTTAGAGCGTCGGCCCGGAGTGCGGAAGGTCTCGGGTTCGATCCCCTGTCGCGTCATACCAAAATACGTTAAAAGGTGGTACTTGTTGTTTCCCTGCATGGCGCTCAGCATTAAAAGGATAAAGCAAGTACTGGCCAGCTCGGAGTCAGTATACTGTGTCTGAGTGGGGTATCATTGTTCTATCTGCGACATGATATTCTAAGTGAACTAGCACTATAAAAACTGGTGGAAATCCAGATTAGTCAAGCAGTACATATGCATGCAAGTCATGATATTAGTGAAATATTCTAGAAATTGACTTTAAAGCCCAAATCAACCAATGTATTGAGTTATATTAGTATTCGGAGGATATATTGTCTGAGTCTTACTACTTACAGGCTGGAACATCTCGTGAGAACATCTCGTGAGAACATCTCGTGAGAACATCTCGTGAGAACACCGATACTCCAGCATGAGCATGGACATCATTATCAGAATAAAGGTCCAAGCCACATTAAGTTGTATATAGAAACTGGTTTCATACCTCTGGTAGAAAGACTATATGCACATAAACTGGCAATTGTTTACAAGATGAAAACTAATGCTGTTCCCTCATATTTGTTAGATCTAGTTCCTAATGCTAACAGTCAAACCTCCAGATATAACCTGAGAAATGCTGATGCTCTACAAGAAATTACATGTAAAACTAGATTATACTGTAATTCATTTCTACCAGCTTCTGTACGCTTGTGGAATTCACTAGCGGAAAGTGACCAAAAAAATCGCCTACTTTGGGTAACTTCAAGACAGCTATTAAAACAAGACACAGCAGTATTTTGTATTTTGACTATGGTCAGCGATTTTGTCAAATTATCCATGCTAGACTCCGTCTTGTATGTAGCGACTTAAATAGTCATCGTTTTGAAAGACATTTATCCACTAATTCATTCTGCTCTTGTGGCCATGCCCCCGAAACACCACAATTATGTATTCATCTGCTCAAAGTATGATCATTTGAGAAATAACTGTTATTTCTACACTAAAGGGCACAACCTAAATTCATCTCTCCACGGTAATAAATTATTACCAACTGATACTAACGATGCCATCCTAAAATATATTAATTACTTTATATTCAAATCGGGTAGATTCTGTCCAAGCTGAACTTCACTTTGTAAACTCGGCTTGCTATATTTTAATATTACTTATTAAGCAAACAATTAATATAGACCATTAGACATATTTCACATATAGGAGTTTATGATTATATTATTATGTTTACTATGTACGGGAGCGGCACTTATACAAGCCAAACTGGCTTTTGTCACAATCCTTTGGTTTTTGGGACAATAAAATATGTTTAAACCATTATCAGCGTAATAGTAACTTAACGTCACAATATCAAACGAACGGACGCGTGCCCTTGTGTAGACTGTTGCGCGTGTCCAACGTGCACCGTGCATCCGGGTTCCAGTGGATGTGTCGACACCGGAAGTCAGATTTTTTTTTTTTAATCTTTATTTTTTATTTTATTTTGACCGGAAGTCAGATCTAACGAGGGCATCGCGTAATACTCTACTCCGGGTACTTTCCTCGAGTATAGCAATGGGAGAAATATGCGCATTATGTACATCCTCAGGATACTACGTTGACTCCATGTTTACGGGTTGAATGTCATGGTTGTGTGACAGTGATCAGATCATCGAGTTAGACCTATAACCCGGGGACAGAGTGTCAACGGTCGCAGAAGTTAGACATTTTAGACGCCATCATGCTATGGGAGGCTGTCAAACAAAGACTAAGACAAGCGACCGGTCTGTATGGGCTGTCTGAGCGGCTGGACAAAGATTAGTAGAAGGTGGAACTGATGTCAGTTGATGTAGTGGACTGATAGCATCATGTCAAGTTCTCTTTGCTAATGCTTTTGTTCTACTTCATGGAATTGGCTTTACTCTATGGAGCACGTAGTAATGAACACAAGTACATGGCTAAGATATTGAAGTTGTCACGTGGATCATGGCTAATATATTGAAGTTGACACGTGGATCATGGTCAAATATATTGAAGTTGTCACGTGGATCATACGACATAAATCCAGGCATGCATCTTAAGCACCACGAATGAAAAGAAGATACCAAGAACTCAATTAATCTGCCTGGTCTTTAATGTAATGCAGTCAATAACTCAATGAATTTAGATAACTGAATAAAAATGGCATAATACCTCATTATTACGATACTGCTGGATGTAGGCCGCCATTAGATTCCATCCGACCAATTTAACCTCTGTTTGATGGTGAACTCGTTATGTCAAGCACTACGTCATGCAGCAAGCATTGATACTCTCGTCACCAACTCATCCACATCATATACGATGTTACCATCGACTCAGCAAGCAGGGCAGACAGCTGAAGTGAAGGAATGACGTGACATCTTGTGTTTGTGATTCAGCTCTAGGAACTTTATTGAATTCCGATAATATGACACTTTCCCACAACTGACAACGATTTCTCTGACAATGCCATTGTAGCCACTCAAGGAGGCTCATTATAAAGCTATAGCTTTGAAATAAAAGCAAATTGCGGAAACATTTTGAATGATTTGAGACCATTCCAAATAAAATACATTCCATCTTAATAATGACGTTGCATACATCTCACCAACGTTAAATGTAAATGTCAAAATCCAACGAAATCTTTAAGGAGATGAAAAGACTTTTTAGGATACTTTCTCCGGGCTACTGCTTTCGTGAATCGCGGAAGAAGAGAGGAAGTAAAGAGGCTGAATAAAGTCCCTCCTTCATCATTTGTCAAAGTCAAGGGTGGCCCAAACGAACCTCAAAACCCTGGGTTCTCTCCTAATTAAGACCCGTACATTATAGGAGTGACCGGGGAGTTATCATTTTCTACATGTAAATCCGAAGCAACTCCGGAGTTGTTGTGTCTGTGGACTAGTTGTGAGTTCAATATATACTAGTACTTATGTGTGGGTCGAAGCTGAGCATAATCATATATTTCCATTAGTAAGGAAGAAATGTTTGAGCGTACGTGACGCGTCGAAGTGCAAAGAAATGCTACAGACAAGCATAAACGAAATACACATGACCACGGTCAAAGTGTAACGTAAATACACCTTTTAATATTGAAAAAGAAAGAATAATTGGCTAATTACAATGTTTAATAGTCCGATAAGTTTATCTGTTCTTTTCTTACAACGTAATCATGTTTTACTTAGATCTGAAGACAAGATAAAGAATCTATGATAACAATTTAATAGATATAGTTATAGTATAGTTAATTCCTAATATACTAGTGTATTGATACGTAATACGTTTATCTTTGTACTTACTAAACATATACCAAAAATACTACACATATACCCGCCACCTACACGAAGTATACCGCAATTATTCCTCGAGTATGTCACAAGTATACCCTATACTAGCTTGATGCGATTGATAAGTAATTTAAACCTCTCCATAATGATAAATACCAATTTCATTTAACAATGATACCACGTGATAGTAATGTGGTATTTTCGGAGTAGCGCCCGAGGTCCTGTTTGTTTGTCGCATAACCTTTAACGTGTAGTTACTCAGGTCCCTGGTAATTAAGTTTTATCAGTTTTAAAGACAACGGTTCTTTTACATTACATCAACTTCAAGTTATTCAATCATATACGTTATGTTATTATTCATCCAGCTACTACAGCATTTGCATAATTGTAACTACTTTTGTTTGGTATGTGTGTTATGCTTCTTTATTTTTAAAATATAGAATTTGTAAAATAATGATGTTAAACTCCACAATCATAGCACCAGTCATAGTATGTATCACATTTAATTCACAATAATACAACAGACATATCGAAAGCATACCATTAGTAAATCAAATGCATACAAGTATTTACTCAAAGTATCACGAATATACCACAATTGCAAATATACCACGCATAATTCAATATACCTTCCAAGACGACAATAGGGCATGAACACATATGATGCTTTCCAGTTGGACTGCTCCATGCGCTCTAGGCTAGCCGTTTCCTAGAGTACCTCACACTTCAAACCCCTGGATACTCGCCATCGTCCTCAACATTATATAAAGTAATTAATGTATGCCGAATCGATGTTCACTATAATTTGGGGGTGTTTCCAATTCCTTGTTCGCCGCCTTCTTTCACATCAAGTGGAATTTAAAGTTCTTCTAAGTTGCAATCGATTACATTAACGTAACTTTTAATGGAAATGTGTTTGAATTTGAGATTTTTGTAACATGGTTATAACCTTGGTCAACATAGTCATTTGGGAGGAATGATAGTGAAATTAAATAGCTAAACAGTGGTCACCCCTCACAGGTATCTGCACTGGGAATCCTATTGAATTCCTGGTACTAACAGTGTAGTGTAGTGTAGTGTAGTGTAGTGCAGTGCAGTGTAGTGTAGTGTAGTGTAGTGTAGTGCAGTGCAGTGTAGTGTAGTGTAGTGTAGTGTAGTGTAGCGTAGCGTAGCGTAGTGTAGTGTAGTGTAGTGGTCTCAGTCTACGTTCAGAACTGATGTCCTAATAACAGGGATAATTACTGCTATGACGTCTTCGTGTAACGTCTTCGTGTAACGTCTCCCTGTAACGTCTCTTTTATGGACGTGTCTCAATGGTCAAAGAACAATCCTCAGTATCAGTATAGCGCTGGCTTGCTATACATCATTGTATAGTAACCTACTTTCATCTGTGTCTATGCTGTCTGATTGTGTACCAAACACAGGGACGGTGTTCAGAGAGACAGACATGACAGCCAGACCATCCCTGTGATGCTTTCATGAGACGAGTCTTCAAACGTCATTCTCGACATTTAGGCCCACAATAAGGAAGGCAACAGAAAGTAACGTGTTCCTCGTTGATGGACTTTGAAGTCTAGCTGTAAATCTCGGGGCCCAACTCGTACATTGTACAGTCTATGGTCGTCTCCGTCGTCGTCTTCTGTGTGCAGGATAACATATAGTGAAATAACATTGCATATTGGCTCCAAGCCATCAGTTTCAGCAGCATGGGTTTTACATTCTACAAGTTATGTGTCAGTTACCATCATCGTCAGCGAGAACAACGAACTTCCTAGTTACCTCACCGGAAGTCAGAACATGCGTCTGCCATTAAGGCAGGTAACGTACATGAAATCTATGGTAAAATATAAAGGGCGAGTGACTTCTTAATGCGGCGTCCATCACTCAGTATAGTATTATGCGTTACAGGGAGTTTGTCTAAGGTATTGCCACACACGCTATACACACCACCTACATCACACACACACACACACACACACACACACTCACACACACACACACAAACATGCACACACACAATCACACACACACACACACAATCACACACACACACACACAAACATGCACACACACAATCACACACACACACACAATCACACACACACACACACACACACATACACACACACACAAACATGCACACACACACATACACACACACACACACACACACACATGCACACACAATCACACACACACACACACACACAATCACACACACACACACACACACACACATACACATTGAGAGAATACTAGTATACGATAATGAGGAAGCGATGTAATGGCATTTTAGAGCGTTGGAGTTTACGTCTAAGGATAGTAGACATACATGTATTAAGTTAGCAATATTTCGCTATCTCGTAGAATGTATTACTGTGTGTTTTATTACTGGATCGCTGCGCCCAAGAACGACCATCCATACCGCTCGTGTCCACATCATCATACACATACACACTAACAACAAGATCAGCAGCAACAACAACAACAACAATAACAACGATGCCAACAACGATGCCAACACTATAGCTACCTCGATCTATATTGGAACCGGATGTGTAATTAGAGGAAAACATCTCGCAGGGTAGGTACGCTTAATGCCACGAACATCGCGATAGATATTGGAACTCGACTTCACATAATATTACATACATTATGTTACATATTCGACAGTTGCACAATGTTTGAAGATAACCTTTGAGCTACAAGCTTTGAACGGAGTTGATAACATATATGTATAGCCAGTGTATCCAAGTTTTAAACTTTTACTGAGTATACTTTTTCTGAAAGTAATATTATTCATAGGAAGACTATGGAAGCATGGAAGTAATATCAATACTTTCACCATGAGTGCTTATCGCCGAACTACCAATGAACAAGTTCAAAATCATTCACGCTCACTTGTAACTATACCTGGCAGCGCATTTAGTGGATATACCTTTTAGCATGTAGACCAAGATTGCACGTGGATGTAAGTGCAGTTGTACGTACAGACGACAGGTCAGAGTAACTCAACCGACATGGAATACATAGAAGATGAAAGCAAGAGGTTTGAAGACCACTGACGGGGTCCAAAATACTGATAGCTGGATTAGAACTTATTTATAACTTTATTTAGAATAAATCTCGTAGTAATTATAATGTTTACCACGGAGTCCAATGGTGGTGAAGTGTCGTATCACTTACATGGATATCTACTAGTCCTCAGTGTGTGTCGGTATGGCCTAGTCAAAGAAAACTAGCAGTTATACCACTTATAGTATACGGAGACTCGTCAGATCTCTCTGGAGTTAGACAGGTGTGGTCACACTGAGACGCAGCGTGTATTCCTACTACATTCGTACTGCACGTAACAGACATTTGATACATTTACTATTTATATAATACTGTCCTTGCTTAATATCATGTTCGCCTTTCAGCCACTAGTACATGCATATTACAAATTAAGAATCTAATTAATTCATGTAAATACGAAAACTGTCTTCGTACCATTGGCGCGTATATATTCGTGCCAGTAGTTTGTGCTGGCAATTCCCACTTCAACGGGCTACCAGATAGACGTGGCGGAATTTGACCAAGCATATAGCAGAGGCTCAATTCAACTTCAGAATTGGATGACAACTTGTTCTACATTGGAAGGTAACGCCTCTCCTTGGTAATACCGACGTACAGTGGTGCTTAGTATTAGAAAAAGCTGTCCTGAAATCTGTTATTGGACAAACTCTCTCAAGAATACGAACTAGTCTGTACTAATGTATTTGTAACGTAATGCTGATGTGTGTACTGACTGTCGAAGCAGATCACAAAACTTAATTCATAAGAGTTCCCGCTTACTAGTATCCGCTACCTTCCCGACCGGTACTACTTTCAATGTGCATGACGCCTCCATCAGATCTCGTATCGATGTTTTACCGCCACATCTTGTGTCCCTTCGCGCCTGACGGGACACTTTCCAGCTCTGCGCGTTATCTGCGACAGATGGGATGAGGTTTAATGATCGAGAGACTCTACAGGCCATGTCTATATTGGAAATACTAATGCTTATGTTCTACAAACTTATGAGAATAGCTACTGGAGGAATTTTCACAAGTTGCTGATCATTACGTGATTAAGGTAAGTTAATTGATAATATTAACTATAGTACAAGTGCGCTTGTATTGGTATCCATCAATGTAACGATGGTATTTTCTCTAATCATAACGTATAATTATGTCATAGGATGTGATGCCGACTATCCATATGCTCATACATACACATGGGTTGATGTATATGTCGAATACATCAGAGTGTCTGAGTGTGATTTATGTAAAAAAAAAAAATCAAAGCAATTTAATCAGGAATGGTAGCCAAGTTAGAAGCGTAGGTTTGTATGCTGTTCCTCGACACATGATTCACGTGCATTAATATAGTCAAACCAATATAACATTGGTTTTCATCTTGGCATGCGACCAATTTATCTAAATACTAGTAATAAGCTTATTAAATCAATCAATACATGTATGTTCGGAAGTGTGTACTTCCGTACTTTGATGAATTTATTCGAATAGTTATTCAACACATATAGCGAAATAGTGGGACACTCCCCGGGAAACTCTAGTTAGTGTTATAAATACTATAGCTGTAACTATCGGGCAACTATTGTTTTTCGAAATGTAGCGGTCATTTCAACATTTGACTCAAAGCTGGTCATAGAAACGTGAAGATACAGGTTGTTTTTAAAAATTCCGTTTCACAAAGAACATATGCACATAATTATAGCAGCGAAATAAAATCGTCTACAATGTGTGGAATGTTTTACATGTTAGTGTCAAAGTTTGAATTCGAAAAGTGTTCACTAAGCAATTAAATACGACCAAAGATTATATTCTGGATATTAACCGAAGCATAGCTCTACATAAATCTGTCATTGTATGCTGTATTTAAATTCATAAAGAAATAAATAAATATCCAGTGAATCCGGCAATCTGATTGGTCCACGTGACCCCAAAACATTGCATTCATATTGCATGA
>JAUTBX010092426.1:0-12042 GCA_032361465.1 Lepetodrilus tevnianus | reverse complement strand
ACACAGAATACTTCAGACAAATGCACACACGCGCACACATACACATATATGCACTTAAATGGCAGTGTGTGTGTGTTTGTGTGTGTGTGTGTGTGTGTGAGAGAGAGAGAGAGAGAGAGCGACATGGCTCTCTGAGGAGGGGAAGAGAAAGGAGGAGAGAGAGACAGACAGACAGACAGACAGACAGAGAGACACAGAGAGAGAGAGAGAGAGAGAGATCGAGAGTAATCGTTATTTTTTTTCCCGTGCTGCTTCACTAGCATTCTAGCAAAAATAATATTCCCCATAATTATTATAATTTCCCAGAAGAGATGTATTACATTGATTAATCACCAGAAAGTTGTATCTGTTCTCTGCTGCCAAATAACTATATGCGATTATATGACAATCAAAGGATGTTCTGTTGTTAATCTATTCTGTGGACACAAACGGAATGAGCGCATGTGCATTCTTGAAATATAGTCGAAATGACCATGAAAATATGTACAGCAAAAGGTTTCAGTTGGGTGTCTTGCACAGGAAACCGCCAAGGCTTCCAGGTAACCGTAAAATGATTTGGGAAATTTCTTGAACGTGATGTAGAAGCACACGGGCATATATTACATGTACCATTAAACATAGATTTAATTCCAATAACTTTGTCCGTGCACGCCAATAAGTGTGAATTGGGCTCCAATAAGTATCACGGACGCCAATAAGCAAGCACGCGCATTACATGATAAACGTACGCCAATATGTAAAAGTCGGACAACGCATTGTCCTATCTATGTTTACCTAAATGGAATATACTCCTCAGTTGCGCCAATATATAATGTTGCACGAAGTTTCGGCCTCGGACTAAACTTCGTGCTAACATATTGGCGCGTCTGGGGAGTATATTCCTTGCTTAGGCCTACTATAGTGTCATGTTGACACATGCCTTACACTATTAATATACAATGATCATACTCGATAAATTAATGGTCATAGGAAGTTGAACACTTCCGATAAAGTCAGCGTTACATCATCTGTATTCAATGTCGCATCCGCAAACACTCATCAAAGTTGGATCAATCGACGGCAAACGCTACCAACACCCGAGCAACTCTTTCGGGAGGAAGAACAATTTAATGCTAGTACTCGTACCACTCTATTAGCCTATCTCCGCACACACGTGACATACCATGACATCACAGTCAATAAACATGTACTAATTTACGGCACATACATTTTACAACCCCTGCCTACCGCCATAATTCTAGCAAAAGTGCAGCGGCGTTTTCCATTAATGCCATTGTTATATCGACTAAACTTTGGCAATGCCTGGAATATGGAAATGCCAATGTTTGGCTTCAACACGCAACACTCGTGCTGGGGCGCATGCACGCATACCTAAGCTTGATTAATTTCCACCGTGTCAGGCCGCCGCTGCACCTGCGTCTTGTATTGTTCTTTGTTGTTAGGTAAACAGCCTTGGCGAAAGGTCATGCGCAGAACGCACCGAACGGGAAGAATTTTCATGAACTTCTATTCACTGGAGATTTAAGACAGTAATCGGGGAATCTGCCATTTCCATCTCGTCCGGTTCATTTGGGAGATTTGGCCAAGGATGAAGTTCAAAGAAAAAATAATGCAATCGGATTAGAATGTGCAGTATGCTCCACAAGGAAGTGACGTCAACCTAAGATGGCAAACCAAAAAGCTACCAGAAACGTGCAACAACCATGTTGCATACCTGTACATTTATTCTTTGATACAATTTTCCTGCGATGCAATGACTATGTTTGATTCACAGATGATTCTAAATGCTGGATCTTATTGTATTATGAAGTTTAAACTTAATAAATAAATTTAAAGTTATTGATACAAACTATTACATTGGATCCTAAATCAATCTTCACCATTCCGCGTTGACTTTTATTTTGCCAGACATGCATTTTTCTTTGTTTCATGTCAACGAAAGCTATATATAGAGGTAGGCAGGGAACCTAAATTATGCTTGACAGTAAAGTAAAACAAATTTCAAAATGATACGGTATATAAATGCAGTTTCGACACGTATGCATCGCGTGATATCACGTGATTTATCAAGAACCAATCATTTAGCGAGTTTACCAAAACTTCAGCGGGCGCCAAATTTAAACGTCTGCTGTTCATGAACTCAGATGACGAGTATCTGTGGTTTTCACATTTTCTTGGAAGAATCCATCGATCGTCGGTAATTTATTATATCTGTGTTATCCACAGACATATAGTGTTTTTGTTGTTGTTACTGTTACTATTGTGCGGACTTTAATACACCATACAAAATATACTTTTATGAATATTGTATAATGAATACTATTGTAATGAATATATATATATACAATCTGTAATGTATTAGATATTTAAATTGAGCCCAGAATCCCTATACAATATTCATATCAAACAATTGAAAAATGTTCAACGGAAGATATCACATGCAATTGAATTTGACATTTTTATATTATTACTTCATGGCAACTTCAAGTAATCAATGCAGAGTTGGGGCTAGCTTGAACTATACTTTGGTAATTGATTATTATAAATGTATTATTAATTGAATTTTGATCACAGTAATTGAGGAGCATTTTATGCCATGTCATAATATGAAGATGTTGATGATGTCAACTGACGACACGTAACTGACAAGTTTAATTGCATTTTAAAAGATGGTGTTAAAGTATTTGATCATGCATTACAATACCAGCCAGCATTTTATAATTTAATATTAATATGAATTAATAATCTTTCATTTATCTCTTTGTAAATGTAATGTATATAATGTTTGTGTAGTGATCATGCTCATCTAGAGGAAATAAAGAATATATCTTCAATTCCAGAATACCAGACACTATCGTACGCGCGCACACACGCGAGCGCACACACAGGTACTATTAACATATTAGCAATATATTGTGATACATACATGGTGCAACCTTTACGAATAGTTGACAACTGTTTTGACATGAATGACTACATCCGTATTTTAAAAAAAAAGAGTAAAGGTAGAACTATATATTTTCAAAAACTATAATCGTGAATAGGACAATCGTTACTATTATTTAAGTGCTAACAACCCAAATAGGTTAACGCTATGATAATGGGTAGAATAGTGGACATAATTCTCAATACCGGTAATGATCATACATGTATATGATCAAACAAATCTTCATCTTTAGAATAATATTTATTTTGTATGTGTGCTGTACACGATTGCATGAATTGAAAAAAAAAAGGAAAAAAAAGGAAAATTGTCATTTTAAAGTTCTACACAAGTTTCTCACGTATTACAATACCGTGGATTGTATACCTTATGACTTCACCAGCTATCGGATTTAACTAAAATGCCTTCAGGGTACTGTTGGGGATGCGTCGTGCCCTTTACGACACTCAGTAAGCATGCTTGCACAATGTTTGCATTTCTTTATTTCCGGATTATTTTTTGGTTCGACGGTTGAACGTGCGAACGTCAGTCAACGCCTAGCGTCCAATCGGCCAAATTACACGCTGACAGATATCACGTGACTCATTTGTCGTCATGGCGTCGCGCTCTGCCTCGACAATACCTAAAGTGGGGTCATCCCTCTGCGCTTGATAAATTAACTTCTGTCTCTTGTGGCCTGGCTCATCAATATGAAAACGACTCTGTAGTGTGCCAAGCAATCACTATTTGCAAATATCACTCGACCGAGGGACAGCAAAATTATGGAAAATCTATAGTTGCTATCCCTGGATAAAGAACAAAAAAACCCTAGAAACTCTCATCAAATAACTCGCGGAACGGCAAGATATAAAACAAGAGTTTTTGGAAGTCAAACAAGAAAATTGGGATACAGGTTTCAATTAGATGAAAATGACTGGGCACTAAGTTGATTAGTGTATTATCGGCGTATTTACCCAGGCTATTTGCAATATCATTCCGCCTAGCAGTTATCAAATTAATTGAACGTTATTAAATATATGTAGCAGAACCTCTCGATTCGATTTAATTCCAATATCGTGCATATTTCGATTTATTTTCCCTCTGTCTGTCGTAGGGAGAGGGGCGATATCGGCTTGTGTTTTCACAGTGGCAGTGGATTGTAAACTTCCACGAAAAAAAATAAGGCATTTGGACATTTACCTTTAACAAAATGCCAAGTCGATTCTTGATCAAGGTAGGTGCAGATTCGAACAGTGTTTACATCGCTATCGCACTTGTTTCCAATTTACGACCATACTATTATATATATATATATATTATTTTTAAATAGGACCACCTGACCACTTGAAGTTTAATTCCGCTGTTTGTTTGTTTAATGGAAGCATGTAATAGCCCTTTACACAGTTTGATATTTTGCTTGAATTTTTGCAAACGAAAATGAAGATAAAAATTACAATGAAAGATCGTATTGCATATAAATATACTTCAGATTTACACGAAGCGATGTTATCTTTGGTTGAAATGTGAAGCGGTCATCATTTAAACTTCTTTTATGACTAATGATGACGGTCACCAAACCCAGGAAGGCTGTATCATCGTTGTCATCTGATTCCTTGCAGTGAAATCTCAGACCTGTTCCAATAAACTAATGGAGACTTTCAAAAATATCTAAGATGATAAATCCAAGAATATACATTTAAATATATGTTGAATCATACACTGACGCTTCAATTCCGTTTCATGATGCTGTTGTTATCGCAATGAGGATGTTTATGACGATAACGTTGATGATACTAGATATATTTGATGTGCTTATTATGACGAAAACGACGATGCCATGCCAAGACAGGTAAAGCGGTTACATGTATTTGATGTATTGTGATGTATTGACGATAATGTATGTATTACGTAAGCCGATTATAATAATCTAAATATATTTTGTTAAGGACGTACATATGAATTAGATAACTATGAGATGCATGTAGCATTTTATCATTTATTTTATCGATACTTATGATGACAAGTACTTGATATGAAACTCTTTTCGAATTATATTTTGCATTGTTGTGCAAGATTCATTACGAGTAAACAAAACTAATTAATGTTAGTGATACACATAATTATAGAAAGAGAGATTTTATTTACGTATCAACTGTGTACAACAAGCACATGCAGTATATGTATGTAAATGTGTCCGTAGCGGTCTAGAGGCGCTTTAAATAATCGAAATATTATGATGATGATAATAATTATGTTTTCGGTAAACATATTATTTTTATGCATCTTTATTATATCTAATTATTGTGATACATATTTAAAGATATTTATTACATTGGATGCTGGTTAATATGTCTAAGTCGTGTATTAAACATAAGTTCACTAAATTGAAGTTGTACTATTTTCGTAACATGTATTGTTTCTTTTGCGCACATTTATTTCAAATTAATTTAATAATATTTGGACTCAAATTGAAATTCGCTGTATATACTAGTCTGTAGTATACTATTACCAGGCGCAAGTCTATAGCAACTACGATTTGGAAACTATTACCAATTATTGTCGCAATGCATTTTTAAAAGGTCGTATTTAATCTGTATTTATATGAAAACGTTTGACGGTGACATATAGATGAACGATTGCATTTAACCCAACAACGATTACAATAATGTGAAGTTTATATTCCACCTAGCAAGAAAGAAAGCAAAGAAACGAACAAACATAAATACAAAAATTCAAATAATTTAAAATAAACCATAATAACAAGAAACGTTTTGAAGTTATCACTATTCAATATTTTCCATAAGAAATATAATTATTAAAAACATACATTTTTAAAATATTTGTTTTTTTTATTGATCTAGTATTACACTATCCACGATTATACTACTACTACTACTACTACTACTACTACTACTACTACTACTACTACAACCACCACCACCACCAATAATAATAATACTGTTATTACTACTACTAATAATTATGATAGTAATATTTATTGCTACACTTATCAATATCCAACGTAACGCTAGAAATTAAAAGTTGCTCATATCGCAATATCATATAGTAACATTCACCACTCCCGTTCATATTCCATGTGTCTTGATTCGGAAAACGAATATTCAGAAACATATTAAATTCATAGCCCAATAAATAACCTGCTGACAGGTGGATTGACTAATACAATACCGACATAACTATCTTGATTATTATTAGGATTATTAATTTAAAGAATTCAACGTTAATTCAAATTCAGATTTTCGCTCTCGGTACTTCATGTAAAAATAATATCATATCTCTAGTAAAATAGCACTTACTAGTATTATTAATATAACAATCAAGGATGGAACTATATACATGTAAAGTGAGTCTTAATACTTATTGAATTGTATTATTATTATTATTATTATTATTATTATTTAATATATATACTGGAAAATTGAAAAAAAATACTCATACTAATATGGTTTGCGAATTGTAAACTATTTTTTAATAATTAAATAATTAATGTTTTCCTTCAATTTCATGATCAAACTTTTAATCGTATTAGATTTAATCTTATCACATACTATAAACTTGTGTCATTTTAATCAGTAGCCATGAATTCATATTATATACTGTCTAGCATATTAATTTACATGTAAACTCTACTACGTTTTGAACGACAACTGCATTATTTAGTAATATTAAATATAAAAACATAAAAGTTTTACATTTAATATTAAAAGTGTAAACTCCCTATTTTGATACTTTAGTCAGTACTTTTATTTGAAGCGTGTAGCATAAATATTAAATCCGTGATTTCCAATAGTTGCAATTACATCCTACAAGTTTTAATCTCTAGTTACCAGAATGAAAAACAAAATGGTTTCTGTAAGGATTATATTTATACCATGATGATCTATATCTCTGGTTCCTAAGATCCGATTACTCATACATTTATTTCACCGTTAATTATAACTGTAGTTCCTTGATTAACATGTAATCCGAAATTAAACTGAGATATATTTTGAACGGATTATATTTCCAATCTACCAAGACCAAGTTAGATGAAATTTAGGTGCACATAAGCCACATGCTCCGTTTGACCAATCTCCGTCATTAGACGAAATTGAATTCTTATGACTAATGGGCACCCAATCTTCATAACTAACATGACCCTTTGTGCAAATCATATCACGTTAATTCCAGCAATCAGATACAATTTAAAATTGCTGCATATGAAATTTCAATACTTTTTCATAGAAGGCACCTTCGGGTATTTACAAGGAAATATGTTTAAGCTGGTGTAGGTCTTCAAGCCCTCCCGGTGAGCGTGAGTGATCGTGTTAGGTCAGAATTCGATTCGAAGTGTCGGAGAAACCTCTGCTCTGTCTTCAAGCTCTACTCATGAGACGCATCAATTTGTAGGATATTTACGATCACTCTCCGGAGCTAGTACCGAATCGGGCATGGACTCAGTTCAATCATGATTCTTGTCTACTGTCAAAAGTTAGATTTTTCAATCAGAAACTGCACTCGAAGTGGTAACTTTTTCCGCTAAAATTCGGGCCCTGTTTTTTTTAGTTATTACGGAAATCTAATTAGTACCCTTCCACTAATCAGAAGCCTTCCACATATAGACGGGGATTGATAAATAATTAATGAGTTATTAATGAATATACGAGATCCGTTTGCTCTCTGGGGTGTTACATGTCAAGTGCCTGTCATATTCATATCTCATGTCTTTTATCACTTGCCACTTTGCCGAACTGAAAGCGCAAGGTGTTGCTGCATTATACTGTAATTAACTTCTTTCTAAGGGCAGATTATGTAGGATTCGAAGTCATTTGTACCAGAGTCAAAGTTTTTGTTTTGTTTGTTTTTAAAATCCGTCGTAGTGTTGGGGGTATTTCTTTCTTGTTATCATCCTACAGATTTAATTAGAAAACAGATTACTGCCATATTATAAGGTATGCTTATATCAGTATGTAATTCGGTAATAGTACCGATAAATAGAGATAAACATAATTAATGAGTTATAATTAATTTTGAAAAATAATACATTAATGTTGTTGTTCATTTAATTGTTGTAATTATGAGATAATAATCTACGGAATTCTTGTAAAACTAACGAAAATTGATTTTAGATTCAAATTCAGTTCATCCATATACAGAAGTTGAAATGTTTAAAACTCTGCTAAAGCGCTAAATATTGCCCACGCTGGAGATGGTACATAACCAGAATCTATATACGTTTGGATCCGTTTTCAGGAAAACTTAAAGCAAACTCGGCTCAAACACCTGGGGCTCTATTTAAAAGGATCCTACTATAATATACAAGAGAAAGATAAGTACTGTATGCATATACATTGTACGCTATACACTTCCGTAGGCACACTGTGAACGACATTAATAATGTATCTCCCCACTCTCAACAAGAGTGAACAAGTCTTGAAAGCGGCACTAAATCAACTAACTCTATGACAAGGACAGGGTATTATCTAATGTCCATATAATAACACAACATTACAAGTTTTCTATCAACTTGTCGTGTTTCACCTAGTACCCTCCGTGAAAAAGATAACTATTCTGATGTTTAACAAAAGTAAATTAACTGTCCAGACAATCGATAAAGTCTATTAGTTTGCCAGTCTGGCCAGTCTATACAGTAAGTCTTCATGCATCTAGACTAAATAAATACGCGATACTTTGTGAATGATCGAATGAAGTTCGGAATACTATGTGGTATGTAGAGTTGAGATCCAAACTAATTATCGTCCCGAAGGCAAACTCTGTTAAGGAGACTCGTGGGACATCATAGCTAGGATTACGAACGATGTCTACAGAACCATTTCATACATCGAGTACTTTCAAATGTGACTGGAAACAGTTAAAGGGCAGAACATTGGTTGTTTTAAATATATATTCGGAATAGTTTAGTAATTAAAATATGTGCGCTTTTTAAATGTTTAAATTACAAATATGTTCTGTTATTCGAACGTTGGTCACCGAGTATGATTATAAACTATGAGCTATACAATTTAGTAATAGGTTGATCAGCGCAATGCCCTTATCGTTGCAATAATTCACAACATGTTTGTGCTGCGTACGATATTAATGTATTCTCAGAGGGTAAATGGATTTAATTTTCAGTGTGAAATATCAAACATACTATTTCACACCACTGATCATGAAAAGAAGACGTAATTTTCGCTGGAATTATCGAGTTTTAAATTAAACAGGTCTCGATTAAAAAAAATAAGATATTGGAGACAACCCTTCATTAAATCTATTATACATTTTGTATGTATATATTAGTGTTGAATAATAATAATAGTAATACTAATTTCTTATTATTACAACTTTTATTATTACTGTTGTTATTAGTATTGTCCTTCTTATTATTATTATGTATAAGAGTGACTAGTACAAAATACAAATACAATTGTTAATTGAAATCGAACACATAATTATTTTAACTTCTGCTTGATAATTGAGCCATCCCTGTGCTCTGTGAATTAACCATTCCGTCGATTCATACATATTTCTCGAACTAATAACTTTTCTAAATCGACAACTCTCTTCTTTAATTCAGAATGCATATTTTACTGCCAAAATCGGGTATGTTAGTAGGCTATCATCCCGGAATAGATCATCAGATTGAGAAGAGAAAAAAACAAGAATTAATTAACTACTAACTGTTTCTATTAAACAGCCAATACACCAGAGACCACCAACTGAATATGTTTATGTTTTCCACGCGGATTATGGGAGCAATAAAACTATTACAGCTCAAATCACCCGGAACGTTCCAAGATTCATGGGTTGCGATTTCAACCTGGGTTCAATAGTGGACGTGCATTATCAGAGACGGAGACATTGTGGGGAAGGTAGAGAAGCGGAACGTTGACAAACGCTGGGTACTGCGGTCCATCTGGATACAAGATTGCCTCGACTCCGTCCCTCCACGAAACCCGCACCGGAGGGACATGCGGTGTAATCGCGCGGAATAAACCTAACGAGGATTCATTTCAGTAATTATCGCACAAAAGAGGGGCTTTTGTCCGACGACACCCATGAATTCATCAGCTTACTCAATTTCACGAAAACTATTTTCTCCTCGAACCGAGTCGACACCCCCGGAGTCTTGACTTGGCCTTGAGAGCAAAGCTCGTCCCCCGAAAAGGCGAGGGAAGTTAACGTAGCAAAAAAATGCTTTTGTTAATCGCCTCCCTTTGACGTCATTTTTACCGTAAACGTTCTTTGTAGCTGCGTTTGTTCCCGGTGTTATTGGGACCACGGATCAAGGAAGGCCAGAAACAGCTCGGGTTGAGGAGAGAATAAAAAAAAATGACACATCCTTTCCCCTCAATCGCGGCAAAGTTTAATTTTTATCCGACCGTTCTCAGCGCCGACGGAGCGCCATATGCGAGACATGGCGCGCGTTAATTAACTTGGTTTGCGCATGGGAAACTAATTAATTTCACTGTTTGCCCTCCCATGCACCCCACCCTCTGGTCAGTCTCACCCAGGACCCGGCGTCACACTCTTCGTGGGATATCCCGCCACTCCTGGTCGAATCCAACTTAATGACAATTGAAAGACTCATCAGTGTGACTGGAATGGAATATGAGTTCAGCTATCGCGGAGTCGTGGAGTATGATTCTCTATGCGCGTATTCGTTTCAAGCAATCGACCAACTCTAGGGTATTGAAAGTAGCCAATGACCAAACACTCATCATGATACGAGTACCATCATAGGCTAATTTCATCACTCGACCGTCACCCTAGGGTAGGTCGTTTGTTGAATCGAATACGCTCTATGGTTTCTTGATGTTTCTGTAACGGCGGGTGGCAATGTTACTACTAGGTCTTTCTGTCTGTCTATATTTCTGTCTTTCTATATGTCCTGCTATCTGATTCCTGTCCGCATTTAGATTACTCGTATTCCATTCCTAGTATTACATGCAACTTTAGAATGCCAGTTGAAATTTAATCGTGGTAATTTTATCTGATTACATTTGAACGAGCGGTTAAATGTTAGGTCGCGTTCTGGGGTTTTCACCGCAATCATCTGGCAAGCTAGTCAGGCTCAAATACGAGTAAGGGTTTAGTAGCATTACTGTACAATGGAATTCGATTCGTAGATGTAAATACCCCAATACCTACTACAAATACCAGATGCCTACTTCCAATACCAATACTAGTACCCAACTACATACTTGGGTGGATCACGGGTGAGAATTGGGTGGGTAATGATTGCATTTATTAATTCTTATTGAATTAATTTTGAAATACTGTCAATTCGTCAGTGACTTTATTCATGACTAGCTTAACTTATACGATTTATGTTTACATTAATAAAATTACTTTCAAGTGCATGATGAATTTAGAATCAAGAGATTGCATTCTGAAAATTAGAAATGCCTTCAAACATAACCGCAGGCCATTTGCAATTGTATCTGATTATTCATAAATTGGTGACATGCTAATCGAAATTAAAACGTTAGCCCGAGAAGCCAATCGATTATTATAGTGTGTTATATTACTTCTAAATGTGAGTTGAATCAACCGTGAGTAGTGTTTGAACTGAAATCCCTCACTTCCGCCACCGGAAATTACTAGTCCGGGATTGTTCCCTTCTACTTCCGGTTTTGTCGCCGTGGTATTGGAGGGCACAGCTCGCTGTCGTCCCGCCGTGAAAACGATGAACACTAGCCTTTCATGTGGTTCAAAGAGAATTAATCAATAACATAAAAAAGACCATGGATATTGACAACTAAATGTTGTTCAGGAAACTAGTACATCAGCAAACAAATGTAATTTCAGCATGAAATACTATGAATGTTGTTTCACAATTGCGCGGTAACTGGTGGGTTGTAGGGGGTTAATAAGCTACATGCTTGGAGTATAATGCTTCTTTTATGGAGATAATTACGATGAAGTCATGTACGTACTTTGACTGGTCATAGATAAAATGTAACGGGTTTCTCGAATTCGTTCTCTCTCTCTCTCTCTCTCTCTCTCTCTCTCTCTCTCTCTCTCTCTCTCTCTCCCCCGCTCTCTCTCTCTCTCTCTCTCTCTCTCTCTCTCTCTCTCTCTCTCTCTCTCTCTCTCTCACGCACGTATTCGCACCC
>JAUTBX010092315.1:1016-12043 GCA_032361465.1 Lepetodrilus tevnianus | reverse complement strand
TACGTATATGTATGAAAATAAATATATATATATATATATATATACAGACATGTACGTATATGTATGAAAATAAATATATATATATATATATATATACACAGACATGTACGTATATGTATGAAAATAAATATATATATATATATATATATATATACACAGACATGTACGTATATGTATGAAAATAAACCAGGAAGTAGAAAGTAATACCATTTCATCTGTAGAAAGTTGACGCACACAGGATGAGACAGACATTCGACGCGGCCTGTTTTGACCATTACCTGAAATACATAGGCATATATTAATGTAGGATGGTACACGGCTAAATACATAGGCATACATTAATGTAGGATGGTACACGGCTAAATACATAGGCATACATTAATGTAGGATGATATACGGCTAAATTCGATGTTATCCGATGTCAGATAACGATATCATATGATTCTGACACACACCACACCTGTTACGTTCTGATAAGCTCTGTGAATTGTAACTGATGGACAAAACTGACCGTTTCATGATGATCTTTGTATGTGTAATGCTGAGGGCTAGATTAAATGACTTGATGCTATGGCCAGTACATACATTTAACTGTGGCATCGGTGTGAATTCCTCTCCTTTTTTCTTTTTCTCCATCATATATTCTGTGCTGCTACGGAGGTATTTGAAATTGTATTCGATCTGAAATTGCATAGACACATTTAAAAATTATTTATATTCAATTCAAAATGTAATAAGAGTATCTAAGACCTGACCAATACAGACAATGTACATTAAATAGTTTCTTAAGAAATAAATTACCGGCATCGTGATATTTATTTTCCTGCATTTTAAATACTTACATAATAATCTTTGCTCCTCTTGTCGTGACTAGAATAGGTTTGACATCTATCTAATACTGCCTGAATTAAAGAAAAAAAAACATTAATAAAATTAATTCAAATAACTATTTGTTCACTATATCATTAACTATACCAATATTGTTTTGTATACAATGTCTCATTTGTTTCAACTATTAACTCATTTGTTATTTCGTCAGTACTTTTACACGTGAAGTTTATTTCGTAAATACAATAAATACCACTTATGCTGTCAAGGAAATATAATATTTATTCAGAAGAAATTATGCTTACTTACCATAACAACTTCCGGTAGCTGTTTAACTAGACCTATCATTGGTCGACAATATACTGAAGAGCATAAGTCCATTGCATCTTCCCATCTAAATACGGGAAAAATACAGAAAGCATACATGAAGAGAGCTTAGAAGGATAATTCGATTAATTTTATTGTAACCGTTCATTGTCCAGTAGTTATAACACCCCCCAATCTCCAGCGCCCCCGCCACACACACACATACACACACACACACACACACACGCACACACACGCGCGTTCAAACATGCATATATATAGGCTACATATAAATGAGATTCGAATTCACAAAACATATTTCCAAAATAATTGAACTAGTTTCTTTTGGACGATAGTACTTTCGAAGCAATATTTCTTTCAGTAATTTCAAATCATGTCTTAAATTCTAAACCCATAGACCGTATTTATACATAGGAAACTGTATCCACCTTCCTATTACCCCATCACGTAAACACAGTGTCCCCTTCCATCATTATCTCAAAACGAGTTCTCCTAAGAGTATTATTTTCCAGGAATACCAACTGACCTGTCATGTCCTACAATCCCCATGGCGACATCAGACTTGCCCTGTTCTATGGCGTGGTCAAAGAACGTCCTGTCGTTGTTGTTCTTCTTGTACTCGGCACCCATGGTCATCAGAAGGGTCACTGCGTTAGTCTGACCATTCAGTGCCGCCACGTGGAGAGCGGTGTCCTGTATTAAATATACACAGTTTGTCCACGTGAATGTAACAAGGAACGGTATAGAACATATCCCTGGCTTATTCTGATTCTGAGACAATTGTCATGACATCAGGCGCCCGTTGCACGACGCTCTTGTAGCGCTACAATACTTGTAACTGGGCTCCCGACACAATAGAAAGCGTTGATCTTACAATAGTTGTAGCCTACAAGAGCGTCGTGCAACGGGCTCCTGGAAACCTAATGTGAAATAGGTTTAACTCAAAACTGGATTGTCATACGGATAACTATAGTATACGCAATGTTAACACATCCTTGGCCTAAAGCGATTCTGAGAAATGGTAATGATAATATTATATGGAAACATATTCTTGGTCTATATATGACTTCTGAGACACTGTTTATTGAATATTGGCATCGGGAGAATATAGTGTGAAATATGTTTATATTAACCCTCACCATGCTGCATTTAGGGCATTTCCGATTGCCTCCAGCAGGGAGGGTAAGCTTGACTGAAGGTGGGAAACTGTCCTTTTACAACTTACTAGATGACATTACGGCTGGCTCCGATATTACATTTAGTTGATAATAGTTGTGTCATTTAAATATCGTTTTACAAAAGGATCATCAACACTACGTCAATTTAAGCTTCTTTAGCAATAGACATGACATCATTGCGGAAACTATAATAAACAATCGTTAATACTATCAGCTGTGCAATCTGAAGACTGGGTTCCTGCTCATCAACACTAAATGGCAAGGATCGGCTCGTCCCGCTCAACAGGAAACTGACCAGTTTACATGCGACGTCCTACGGTTCGCTTCGATGTCTTAAATCTCCCGGAAATCAGCTTGAATGAATATAAATAATCTAAAACGTTGGAATCGATGTGTTTGGATGTTTCACCTACTTACAGAGCATCGTGTGCCTAATTATAACGCCGCGCCTCTCGATCGCATGTACATAATTAAGGACAAGGGCACACTGTGATTGGTTCGTAATGAATGGTTATTAATAGTCTATCTATGACTATGTATATATGATCACACTGCTCACGATGACACCGTTCATACGGTTGGTGTGGACACCTGATAGGTGTAACCATTACATAATTAAGTACAAGAACACATCGTCATTGGTTCGTAATGAATGGTTATGAATACTTATGTATATATAATACTCACACAGCTCATGTTGACAACGTTCAGAAGAAACGTTCACAAGGTTGGCGTAAAACCTTGACAGGGTGTCTTATACGTTGGGTGTAGCATGTACAGAATTAAGGACGAGGACATATCGTCACTGGTTCGTAATGAATGGTTATTATTATTAATACAATATGCCCAGCGTTGTCTATACTTACGCCGCTCATGTTTACAACGTTCAGAAGGTTGGTGTGGACTCCTAACAGTAGTCGCATGCACTGTGTGTAGCCGTTACTGGCCGCCAGATGTAGCGCCGTGTTGCTGTCGTTGTCCCTGAAAACAGAGGCAATCTGCGGTTAGTAATCCTGGATATTAAATCTATAATAAACTTATAACTCAAATATGTTTTCATTGCTGCCTTGACTAATGCAGAACATACGCAAGTATAAAGTTTCAATGAGAGAATACGGTTTATCGATCATGTTGACCGTTACCATTGGAACACTTGTATTAGAACAAATCCTACAACGACAGCAACCGAAACCTCCTACATGTTGCCATGAAGTTTGTCGGAAAGCAGAATTAGCTTTGCTACAGTATCCTTCAGTATTCCCTGATTAACTTCCAAATGTGTTTGTTATGTCCCAAAGGTACTAGAGGCAATATTTCATCGTCTTATAAACTTTAACGAACGTTCTAATGATTATTGTGTTGTTATTGGTCATGATAATCGTGAAGATGATGCTATCTAGTTCCCATTTGAAGGAGTGTGTTAGGACATAAGGTATGACTGGAAAGTCTTGACAAGTCTTCATCGATTCACTTATAAACTGATTTGTGGTCTCAAACATATCGGACGTATTGACTATTGTCCTCGACTGACTTACTTCAATACAAAGAACTTTCTGATATTTTGTTTTTGTAATAGGAGACTATTGGCCATGCCCATCGTGAAGGCGATGATAACTCTTAGTAACAGGTATGACATTTCACTAGGACACTGCACTAGGACAGTTTACTAGGACACTGGACTAGGACAGTTTACTAGGACATTGTACTAAGACATGGAACTTTGACATTACACTGGGGCATTGCATTATGGACATTGCACTAGGACATTGTACTTGGACACTGCTGTAGGACATTGCACTAGGACATTGCACTAGGACATTGCACTAATACATTGTAGTTGGGCATTGCACTATGATATTGCACTAGGAAACTGTACTACATAGCTACAAAATGGTACTAGGACGGTACACTAGGACATTCACTAGGGACATTGCACTAGGACATTGCACTAGGACATTGCACTATATAGCTAGCACAATGTAATATGACATTGCACTCGGACACTTCACTAGGACATTGCACTAACCTGGCAGCCACGGCTCCCTTCTCCAGGAGCAGGGTGACGACTTTGGTGTGGCCGTTGAGAGACGCCAGGTGAAGCGCCATCCTGCCGTTACCGTCAGTCTCATTGATGATGTTGGAACCCTGCACGCTCTCCAGGAGCTTCTTGCACGTGTTGAAACGTCCGTATCTGTAACAGAAACAGTTGCCGTCTCTTGTTCTTTTCCTGGGATAAGTCCTTCCTCGGACACTAGCTATCTCAATAACTACAGTAAATGTTGAATGCATAATCCTTTACGAAGTATGGAAATGTGTATACGCATTCATGACAGAACAATAATAATAATAATAATAATATGTGCATTTGTAGAGCGCGCCATCCACCGTTATGCTAACTGCTAAATAGACAGACCAATGGTGTTTGAGAAATTACGATGAATTTGATTATGGCCTCGACTGTTCTTGTGTGTTTAAGAAACACAACGCGGAAAAGAATGTTATTTTGTATTATCTTTAATTTATCATGATTAATATATGGAACATGTATTACCTGGCAGCAAAGTGGAATGGTGACTGGTTCTTGTTGTTCTTGGGACTGATGTTGGCGCCCATCTTGATGAGGTCATCAATAGCCAGGAGGTGTCCTTCTTTCGAGGCGTAGTGAAGCGGCGTACATCCGAAGTCATCCTTCTCGTTGAGGTAGTGCTGTACACCCTGCAATCATAGAACAAGGCAGGTCTATTAACAGAACAGTACAGATACGTTTGCAACTCTTTGTGTGTCGTTCTACGCTATTAATATACTTGGGATAGCAATTCTTATTTAATCGTAGAAAGAGATACCGATTCCAGACATTACTACTAAGACCAAATGAAGATCAATGACAAGATGGCAAGGTTCGCATTGCAAACGATTGCTCTTATTTTATTGGTAATACAATACGTATTTGATATATGCAAATAACTTCACACGATAGATGATCGTGAAGTTGCATTTTCTAATACAACTATTTGAATATTAATAGCCGTCAAGTTCACAAACCTTAAGAATACTGTAGCCAAACTGATTCAGTTTTCCGCCAAACTTGATGGCAAGATGTAGGAAGTTTCTGTTGTTGTCGTCTTTGGCTTTGATGTCCGCCTTGTTGTCAAGGAGACAGATGACGGTGCCCCAGCCTCCTTTTGACGCAGCCAATAAGAGAGGAGTTCTGTTCTGACAGTCTCTGGCATTCACATCAGCACCCTAGTTTACGACAAGAGGAACAGAATAACATAATACTGCTCTTAACCACGTTTCAGATAGTGTCATCTCTACCCTATCCCCCACACTCTACAGTTTCTACACTTTCAAGACGGCCTCAGTGAATTACATCGGATGTACGGAGGAAGCGGGCACACTTTTTAGAGGATGCTATGTCAAATACAAAGCTGCATTCTTCAAATCGTTTGCCCCTTTCCCTCTACTAATTCTACACATTCTCAGATTAAATTTACTTCAATTCCACTGGTATTTCCTTACCTTCTCAATGAGGAACTTCACCACCCCTGTATGGTTGAAGATGGCGGCTCTGTGTAGCGGACTCATACCCATGATGTCTGTGACGAACATGGCCGTCAGGAAGTTGTCGCCCTGTAGCTCGTGCATCATGGTGATCATTTCAAGGTTACCCTGCGCGCATGCAAAGTGCAGCGGCGTAGACTTGTCATCCTGGAACATGGACACGGGCAATATTAATTCACAGCATCGTTTAAGAAGGGCTATAACTTTCCATAATAATATTAATATTAATAATAATAATAATAATAATATATATAATACTAATAATACTAATAATACTAATAATACTAATATTAATAATAATAATACCACTAATACTAATGATAATTATTATTCAGGAAATAAAGTCAAAATGTAGGCATACCTGCTGTGCATTCACATGGGCACCTGCTTTCAGACATACTTCCACTACCTGAAAATAAATAAATAAAATAAATACATTTTAATACGAGATAGTTGCGATAATGCTTAATTAATGGTGTTGAAGTAGATATGAAGGCTTCTTGAAGCGATACCCAAACTATGTCTGCATTGTAGTCTGAGGTCTGACGTACCCTGAGGTCTCCTCCATGTACAGCGGAATGTAAGGGCATATTGTTCTCTTTGTCTTTGAAAGTCAAGATGTCTTCACGTTTGTATCCGTGTTTGATAGCTGAAATTACAAACCCAAAGTTCTCATTAAATTTGACTCATGCACTCCCGTCGAGCTACTATTGACGTAACTCCTTATATATGTATATCGAGTTACGATTCTATAGTAGAGCTACCTTCGTCATAAGAAATCAGACACTGAAGGTAACGGCAAATCATGCAACATGTGTTCAGTTTACGACGGTGGCGACAATCGACATACCTTCTTGGATTAATATTTCAAGCGTTTCCGCCGCAGCAGCCTTCGCCGCCATATGTATAGGATAGTAACCGAATTCGCACTTGGCGCAGATTTTGGCCCCATACTGCAACTAAAATACAAGAGAAATAGAGATACACACATTACTATCATTTGTAGTGTTAAACTAAATGCTATGTGTAATTCATAAAATCGTTAATTCTCATTGAAACTATTAAATTGCTTTTGTTTATCTTGCTCTTTACACTACCCTGTGGGAACTGTGTTCATGAACCCTGGTGAACTTTTCGTGATGAAAAGGCAGCAGTAAAAAATACACGCAGTCAACTATATATATTATTAGAGTATTATAAACAGGTGATGCATTGACCTGTGTCCAAACGCACTATATTGTATACTATAGACAGTATTCACGTGTGGACTTCATATCCAAATCACGCATGCTTTCATTCATACGGGTAGATTCATATCAGCATAAAAGTACTAACATGATTTTGTAAGAAGCGATCTGATTGGATAACGGCAGCCTTCCTTGCTCGACAGTTACAGTGAGTTTCTTTAGATCCTTAATATTTCAGAGCTACGAAATCGACTAAAAAGTTACCATAAGTTTGGTTTTAACATGACATAGTTGAATATATTGCGTAATCTATCAACTTACTAATAGTTTAACACAGTCTGCTCTGTTCTTTGCAGCACAGAAGTGTAGCGGTCGAGATCCACAGTACCCTTTCAACTGAGGATCCACGGTATCGTGTTTCAGCAGAGCCTAAGACATAGGGAGAGAACTGTAACATATAGCGACAGTGGTGCTATACATTAACATATTTAAAATTAGCTATACATGTAATCATATTTAACGAAATATTCCACTTGAAAAAATAATTATGCAAATTAATAAACTATTACGAGGGAATGAATAACATAAATTATATACTGTATATATTTGTTTTTGTGAGAGAGAGAGAGTGAGAGAGAGACGATTATACAACTGAAATATTACAAGGAAATGCATGGACACTTAATATTTCATCACTAATGTTAAATTCGACTGAAACACTGAATACAATGGGCATACTATATATATATCTGTAATTAGTTACCATTGCAAACCTTCAATAAGAAGGAAGGGACTGTTGAGATATGTGGCTAGGGCACGATCAGTGTCATTAAAATAAGATTCGAAATTAACACTCAAATATATGTATATGATAATCGCTCGTTTGTACTGTCTCAGGAAATTCCCATACGAGCTTCGTCTATTTAAACTCTTTGACCGCAGCCAATCACAGCCTCGGCTAGATAAACGCTAAGTGTCGTTTGCAAAATGTCTGCACCGTTTAACATGTAAACCGGCCATTGATTGGTTAAAACTGCGTAAGAGACCCGTGATCAAAACGTAGGACGAACGTTTCACTATTCGTCGAGGTGAGGTCAAAGGACAATCCAATACGAGGTAAATGGTGCACGATCAGTTGAATAATTATTGAGTATAATGTATTACAAGCATACATTAGTAATTATGCTTTATATTTGTATACCTCGAGCGACTTAATAAGTCCAGCATCTCCAGCCACGTGTATGGGGGCCATGCATTTTTCGTTGAACATCGTCGTGTCCGCTCCAGCATCCACCAGACAGTCGATTGCCTCCACTTGCGTCGACTCGACCGCCAGGTGGAGCGCTGTGTTACCGAGGTTGTCGCGCACGTTGATGTCTGTACATGGAAACCACAACTACTGTAGCGATATAAAGAGACAGGTGCTAGCCAATACATTTTCTAGCAAGTATTTGTAAATTTCATTACAATTACTTTATTTTATGTGTCTGAATTTGAGAGTAATATCGACATATCAATATAATATCGTGCCTTTAAATTATAACGGCAGTATATTCAAAACAACATATTCAATTTAGAAAGAATGTATGACCATGTAATAATATTTTATTTATTAACATTATATCTGACAATTATTTCCATCAACATTATGATATTAAAACAAATTGTCGAGCAATCAATCGTTTGCAAATAGTATGTATCATTTCGGTATTAATTTGTATTATATGTGCATCTTGACTACCATAGTCTACAGCGCTAGGCTGCTACGGTATAGCTATGGACGTACACGGACTAGAGTTGTACACTAGTAGCCTACCAGTTATTCAAACAATACATGTACATATTTTCCCCACACAAGTGCTGCTACTTATAAGTTAACATGTGTGTTTTTGACAGCCATTGTGATAGGAAATTATCACAGTAATTACCTCCTCCATGTTTGATGACGAATTCCAAGATGTTGACACGGCCTTTAATGGCGGCCTGATGCAAGGGTGCCCTCCCCTTGGAGTCCTGTACACCAAGACGTGTATGGTCGGAATTGTAGATCCTCTCAAACTCCTTCACGTTCCCATTTCCAGCGACCTGTAACACATAAATACACTCTAAAGAATACCATATAGAGGGGCGCGTGGCAATGTTCTTTTATGAATGTGACAACAGGTGCAAATTGTTTTTACCAACCGTTCTCATTACACACTAAATACTATTTATCACCCATCTTTTTATCAGCGTACCTACAATTACGATGTCGTAGTATTGTCAACATGTCACAATGCCAATTAGCTTGTTTATTGACTTCATCATTCTCGAAACGCAAGCTGTAAGGGTCCGTATTCTCGATATGTTGTAAGTCCCAATAGGTTCCTAAGTACTAAGCACTACTAAGTACTACTAACTGGTGTTCTGCTTATGTCAATTTTGGAAGAGATCTTTTCTCACTGCGAAGTTCTTAGCTAAGATGTTTCGAAATACGGGCCCTGTGTTTCGAGAATGTGACTGCTTATGAAAATATATATGAAGTTCAATAACTATCACTGGATAATTTAATTAATCATGTTTTGTTATACATATAATCTTACCCTTGGCCTCCTGTCTGATATAAACTAGTGGCTGATAACATGTACAGTTACAAATATTCTCATATACAAATAACATAGATTATCAATGCTAACAAATAATAATACGTCTATCTGGAAAGTGCTAAACATCCTCACCTAAGTATGCTGAAAGCGCTGACAATAATGTAACAATCAATATAAATTTTAATATTTAGGTTTGAGGAAAATAATAATTGAACAGAAAGGTTATACTATGCTCTGGTTTGAAGTGACTTAATGAGCTAGCAAATCTTAGATAGTCCTGCGGAGAGTTCCGTTTGGTACTAACTGAGACACTGAAAGTTCGACCACCGAATTGATTTCAGCAGTGATATAATTATATTAATATTAAGAGACTATATCATCCAACTACTAGTACTTCATTGTATGTACCATTACCATGACATATTACTCTCAACATGTCGCTGTCATACCCAGACTTGTGGAATGCTAAACAAAATAGTTCTAAACATTCAACACAGTTGATCATGACGAGTAACATTTCATTTACAATTACAAAGGCTTAAATGGCTTATTAAATAACAACGGAGAAGCATATCTACCTATAGCTATAGTCTTGTATTGCCTTCTTGGAGGACATTGTCATTGAAGAACCACGGAGAACCATATCTATCCATAGTATTGCATTACTTAGCTTCTTGAAGGACATTAGCCATAAGTAGTTGGACAACATAGGTTGCTTCTCGACGTTCACACAGATATAATCACGTAATTATGCATTGATCATTAATCCAGAATGATGAACTTCTAGATGTCTACCGGTACATGGATGCCATACATACTTCGTAGGGGTCATCATAGCTGACTTACATCTTGATACGTGGAATTGTGCGACCCTAATGTACATTATATATACATATGTATTATATGTTAGTACTTAGCGGTACTACTGTACTACTGTTATCCTTCTCTTCTCTTGATGTTCTCTACCTTATGATGTCACTCTAAATGTCAATGCTTATAGTCATAATTATGTGATGTACTTATATGTGATGTACTTTATTACCATTTAGGATATTTTGTAAGTATCTTTTATAGTGATTGTATTAATGGTTAATGTCACATCGGGAATATCTCACCCATAGGAAACGACATTTAAGTAATTGATTTAACATCTGTATCATAATCATGTCAATAATTGATATTTGTGTGTGTGTAGTCTTCGGTTGGATTATATTGTTATTGCTAAATGTAGGGACGCTGTACTGTTTGTTACCTATGCGTGTGGCTGGTGAAGGGAGTGGACAGTGTAGGGACGCTGTACTGTTTGTTACCTATGCGTGTGGCTGGTGAAGGGAGTGGACAGTGTAGGGACGCTGTACTGT
>JAUTBX010092204.1:0-12045 GCA_032361465.1 Lepetodrilus tevnianus | reverse complement strand
TTGCAATTCGGTGTCGGAGTTTGTTCTGTTTACTGAATGTCTGGTGCACTACGTACATAGAGTAGAAGTTGTCTTGTCTCCAGATTCTTACAGCTAGTCTCGTTTGCTCATTCCAGTACACGACAAACAGATAATTTAGAGCCAATCGGTTTCACAGTTATTAGGATGCTTTGTCTTTGCAGGTGTTTCTTTCTATTAAGTATTCATATATAAATACAATGTTACTATATTACAAGTATTCGTATCCAGATGGGTGATATTGCACGTTCTGGAAGGAATAGTTAACAATTTATCGGGTAATTGGTTGGAAATTAATTGTAGGCACGGTTATATTATTGGAATAGGTGATTAATATAATTTCGATTGTTTGTACTATTTGGTAAATAAAATGTCATTATAGCGTTAACAAATTCAATTACTGAGCTGGGGTGGGAACGTTCCCCAGTTGGTGCCATATGTCTATACCCATACATGAAGCGCCATGATGAAGAAATCCCACCAACGTGTAACAAGTCACGTCATGAATATATTAATATTCTGAATGGTCTTTGATCGCGATCTTATCTTCGTCATCTCTAGCGTTCATTAAACTATGACATTTTAGAAAATGACATTCGACTGTTGATTACGATAACAATGGACCAGTGTCGCTGCATGGAGTATTTAGACTGCTGTATCAAAGTCATGTAGTTAACGTTGAGGTAGTATTTGTGTCTTCCCTGCTTCATCATTCTGCCACAGCGGTGAAAGGAGTTCGCGTGTTTTCTACAACGTGACACCGTCAGAGAGCTTGGAGTCTGACAAAGTATGGAACAATGTCGTTTTCTTGTCCACTGCTGACTTGTACTAATCTCAGTGTGGTCTGGGAGCTGTGAAGATTCGTGTCACTTCGTTGTTACACACCCTGCGGCCAGGCGAATGGATGACGTATGTGCCTTGTCCACCAGAAAGCGCCCTAATGTCGTACACATCATGAATATTACACGAGCATGCGATATTTTACAAAATATGACAAGATGTCCTACCCCGCTGACGTGACTGTAGCTGTCATGACACTTGCTACGACTTGTCCTAAATCCATTAAGTCATCATTGGCTCCACAACCATAACTAGACCAGATCTCTAAATGATACTGTGAGACTCTTCTAAAAGCCTAGAATCCAATTTCAAATGCATTACTTAACGGCAAACGGAGAACAGAGAAGTCAAAATTATTGCCTGACTTCCTTTTCAAAAGTAACGTGTCCCCAAATAACTGTCATAACCGACACGAAATAATTAAAATACACACGTTCCATCGATACTGTCACAACAAAGAAACCTCAAGATAGAAACACGGAGCAAGTGTCCTACTGAGATTTAGCGATGATGGTTTGCACGGATGTAATACATGGTTCCAAAACGTCATACGAATAGATGATAAGACAGTAATACTACTGATGAGTGTTACAACGAGATAAAGCGAAACGCAGCTAAATAGCCGTCCACGTAAAGCGTATATAATCCTTGCCCATTAACATGTGCCATTCCTATTGACATCTAAAACTATAGACATTTATTGTATCAATGACATAAATGTCACTATTTCAATGTAAAACATGTCAATTTAGATATAATTTCTATAATATTGAGTATATGCAATAAACGCAAACAAGATGTAACATTATTTTCAGGATAACCACTATTATTCCAATAATGTAATTAACTTACTGCATGCGATTGCATGTGGTTCTTACTGTACAGCTTATTCCTTCCCTTTGGAATAATTACTATGATCAATTTATATTTGGATGTATGAGTCAGAAAGATGCAGATGTGTACTGACCATATTTGACAATCTAAATGACAACACCACTATACATACTTTAGAGCTCTAGAAGCTTGTTTTGCATATGACACCCCGACAAATGATGCGTATACTTATACATTACCAAACCAAGATTGTGTTTCGCTATGCGAAAAACTCTAAATATGGACACCAAGAGACATCATTATACTGATTAAATGCCTGGACGCCTTGATGATTGTATTATGTTATCTTGTGCTGCACTGCCGCCAGAGTAATGTCCTTCATATGATGCAAGACATATCAGGCAGGTTATCGTGTGTTACGAGTGGAACCGCTCTTCTGTAGCCGTGATGTATCGGCGAGATAATCCAACTGTTAACATGATGACATACAGTTCATGAACGTGTCGCTAGAGGTCGCTAGCGGCGATTACATCGAGTACTACTATCCCAACACCTTATTACAAACCCTGGATTAAGTCGCTCGTAACGTGAATCTTCGCTTCGTGGGTCGCTGTCTTCTCTCATCCTCTCACATAATGCCAGCACATAATGCTAGCATAATGTCATAGGCTGTGTCGTTGTGTGATGCTGAATGCAAGCTTTACCATCAATATAAATTTGGGGAAGTGAGCTTTCGAAAATAGTTTACGGATTTGTGCTGATTCATCGGGATAATGTTGTGCTGTATTTGAAGATGTAATGTGGTTAACGCTTGAATGATATCGACACGGCAATTAGTTAGGAAGGCAGTTAATAAATTACCACCGCCTGACAGAAGCCATGCATACCGCGTTATTCGAAGACCTGGGAGAAGATATACGACCATACCGGACACTGAGGAGGCCGACATGTTTGAAATGTATACCAGTGTACACGGAGGCGGAGACTGCGATGGAGATAACTAACGCTGAGATTTTAAAAATATTCACAATGCATCCCCATGATTTACACCGTGCATGCATGCACGAACACACTCCTACCTACACAATCCACAACCGTATAGATAATACATATAATACGTATCTAAGCAAAGCGAATACACGTGCACAGAGGGAGAGAGAGAAAGAGAGAGATAGATAGAGAGAGAGAGAGAGAGCGAAAGGAAAAGTTGAACGTGAGAGAGAAAGAATGATAGAACGACTAATGTGGTAACATAGAAAACATAGAAGACCAAGAAGAAAGCGAGGGATGGATGGGAACAGCGCACACATGATATTACCACACACGGAGTGTTCGTAGTTCTATAGATCAACTATTATATAGTTTGGCATGAAATTCATTGACACCCTACTTCTTTCGAACGTCGTCCCTCTGCATAAAATAATACATAAAATAAAATATGTATTTTTTATTATTGGTGCAATATCTTTATTTTGTTTTAGTTTTGGTTAGGGCAAATGAAATAAGAAAATGATTTTGTTTTTCATCCCATGAAGTATTTACCGAGATAATCTACGAAATAGGGGTGTCAATGCATGTCATGCCAAACTCTAATAATAGTAGCCTATGGTGTATATTAAATGCATTTAGCTATATGCATCTTCTGCATGTGATTATTGTTGGACAGCTTATCCATTCCCTTGGGAATAATTACTATGATCAATATGCATGATATGCATAGGTTTGTATAAACCCTCAAAACTGGCCTGGTGGTTCTAATTCTGCATAGCAATGAGTGGAAAACACTCCCTCTGCTCTCTATATCTCTCACACTAACACGGATGACACGCTGGTAAGACGAGAATTGTTAGTAACAACTAGATATACAAATAATACATTTCCGTTAAATGACGAGCATATTTTTTCAATACGTTTTGTACTACGCAGTCTACGATAACCCCCAAACAACACTGGTGCGTGTATGTGCAGTTCGTGTATTTGTAAAGTACATGCAGATACAATTAAGTAGCAAAGTCTATAAGCTAGGCCATACCTATAACCTATTCGTATTTCTCATAAATTGACCGAAAGATTGGGTGAATCTTATCTTGGTTATCTGTGGAACGTATAATGTACTCTGCATACAGTATTCGGTAGTTATCGGCAACACATTGACACATAAAATGGCACGTAAATGTCAATAAAACGCTATCGTTACTAATAATATCAAAATGCACTCCTAATATATCAGCAATAAATCTTCAAATGTCAATAAACTGCTATATTAAAATTTAGTGGCAGCACTTAAGTGGTGATATCCTGGTCACTTTCGGGGTCAAAATGGTCGTTCGTTGCTGAGCTAATTGGACATGAAACATTTCGCTCGTACAGGTGTAAGGACGTGAAGAGATACGAAGGGCACTGAGAGATTGCTGTAATTAAGGGGCAGACAATTTGGCGAAATGGTCTACTCACCGCTACTGATTTTATCAAGGCAGTAAAAGCCATGGCGTAGTAGTTTGATGGTGACAGTTAGGTGAATTCCTCCTCCGAGGTATATCCCTAACCTCGTGCTACGCTATACTGTGTACAGATACATCGCACACCTAGTATTACGTTACATTGTGTAGACATACATCACACACTCAGCGTTACGTTACTGTAGTAAATATCACATAGGATGTTGTCTGGGGAGTCGCATAACTTGTAGGTTTACTCACAGATAGTTCATGAAAACAATGGATGAAAAACGAGAACTGTATAAAAGATGGCTTAACTATTTTTTTATTCCTTTCCTTTTGGTGTTGATATGTTGAACTATTATAAGAACTAATGAACTGTTGACACTGACCCCAGATAATGTATGACTAATTATACTAGTAACTAGCGTAGACAAACATATATAAGTATTTTAATTGGGTACACATATATTTCCAAAGTGGAAATGGGTATATGCTAATACTAGTAGTAAGATTTTGACATCAACATTAAAACAGTACGGTTGTCCTGTACACAGCGACGTATCTCTAGATAACTATACCAACAGACTACACCATTGCAACGGTTGTTACGCCATTTTGTAAAGGATGACCTCAGATACGTGTGCTGAAATAAGTTGCAATGTTATATAAATATGCATGTCCTTGCAGAATGCAAATAAAGAAAGATTTTTTTTCTTTATTTGTCCTTGTAAATTCATGGACAAATAAAGAAAAAATAATTTCAAACTCATATTTGGAATTTGTCTTTTAATGTTTAGATACTAAATGCGAAAGAACATAACAATACAACTGTTGATTACTTCCATCGTGAGTAACACACGGGATCGTATTCTATAGTATACTACACACTTACACAAGATGGAATTCGATAGTTCATTATGAGAACAGATACGTGTTGAAACATGGCTTGTTTTAGCTAAGTGAATATAACAGTCTATGATTAACGGGCCAGTGTTTATAAATGTGACCGCAACCATCAAGATGATTTGTTAGGTCACATAAGAAAGACAGTATGCGGTATACATTTGCATTCTCAAATGACAGTATACTCATGAAACTATCATGCCATCACCACAGGAATTACCAAAAATGTTATTTGAAGAAACTGCACTGCATCATCGTAACCAAACGGAGACCTTCAATGGACACATTAGTAGTGGGGCAACTGAAATACAACTGCTATCAATGAATGTATGTGTTGTTCATTGGAGGACAGTGCCAGCTGGTAGGAAATGTTATCATTCCAGAACTGATATCTGTCCCTCTCCCTTTGGATGAATACAACAGACCTTACATTATGATGTATATTGTATATCCACTGATTTGTACATTAATAACAAATTATAATAAGCAATATTAACATGTACTGATAACACATGAGTTTAGCATATATTATGTAAATATAGGACGATGAAAAGGGCAACTTATTGCGAAAAGTAAAACGGTTAATATTGACCAAAAATATAAAGTAATGTTCAATGGCTGCTATCTCAACAAAGGGACCCAGCGGACATGTATCGTTCCTTTCGGGAAATCATAACGTTGACAGGGGACGTAATTACATTCGTCACCTGTCTTCTAATAATTATATTTCCACTGTGTTCAGTGACACTGAGACAGGGTTATTGCTGCTATGCCGCGGTGCGTCTCTTAATTCGCGTGTTTTCCTCGTTGAATGCCACATCACTTGACAAGATAGTCATATGTTCAAAGTCACTACCGTTCAACTCTACTTCTCTGCCAAATTAATGCCAACACTTTCAGAGTTGTCTCTCTTTACAGGTACACCTCTTGTTGCCAAATTATGTCATGGGATGATGACAAGCTGCAAATACACGCCTATTACAAGACAATGTAGATATATTGGACACATCTGCGACATGTTTCAGGCTCAAATCACTCCCTTCTGTGCAGCAGCCAGACATGTTTCGTTTTGTCACGTAATTAGCTGCCATATTGCATTATTGGTGTTACGAATTAGCACCATCTACCAGTAGTTCCGTGCATTCTTTACACCTGCCATACATGCTTACCCACATTTCCTCGTATAGCTAGATCCCAAGACCAGCTGATAACCACTCCTCGCTATCAGATCATCGTGCAACTATTCTAAGGGGTTGTGCCAACATCTCACATGCCACGATTTAAAGAATACTGGCTGTACCAATTTAAATGAGATTTTCTTTTCACCTTATAAATCACAAAAATAATAATTAGTTTCGAATGTTATATCATAGACTTGTTTGTTTGACACATTCAATTATTTAATTGTATAAGTAATATTCTAGAGAGTTCTTGCACATATGGGCGGTAAACAAATGTTTACATATATCTTACAACATATCGGAAACATGTTTACTACTAGTCTATACAATAATAGAGTAGCTATGTATATGACCGCCTATGTGTTTGCTTCAAAACGTGTAGGGCCTACATGTATTATACTAAAAAGACATGCATGTACATATACATGTACATGGAGATGGTAAAAAGTAGTAATAGTGTGTCCGACAGGGCATGCAGACAACTCATCAGTGTCAGTCTGGATAGCGCTGATGCCAGTTCTTCTTTTATGTACATGTTTCATTTGTTCGCTGGTGCTAACGTATACATTGAGTAAATATGCACCGTGGAAAGCATGTGCCTCTACTGTAAGCTACCGACAGCGCTATTGAGCAAGACGTGGCGGAATTAACTGACTTGAATACTGTGTAGTGCGATGTCTAGAAGGTTTCCAGCACCAGACTAACAATCCTGAAACAGACCCTCCAGGAGATCAACTATTGCCACTGACACCAACAGTCGTTAACACACAAGCGCTAATGTTCACACATACCCGCAGTGTTTAACATATTTAGTCTACACCATAGATACAAGAGCAGATTGTTTCCTTCCCAGAGAAGAGATCCAATTTTCACACTTCTTTCACGTGGATTTCCGAGATGAGTATCGTAAACGCTCTTCTCAGGAATGTATGACACTTTATTGCAAAATGACATTGCTTAATTATTTTCAGAATACGATATACAGAATGTATCTAGCTACGCAGACATCGGTGCTGAACACGTATTTCGTGTTGTTGTGTTTGCAATACGATGCTGTAATAGTTGGGACTCCTCCAACTGCTAATACTGAATCCTTTCATATTCTACATCACATTGATGGGGGAGTTTTTTGACAACGTCTGTTTATAAAGCCAGACACTAGCTGCAGGTGGCTGGATGTTATTGCCAGCTAACACCAGTACTTATATAAACACGAGCTTACTGCGGCAGCATACTGGCATTGTTGGAAGGGATACACTCGTAAATAAAGTTAGGACTTTATTTGTACGAGAAATGCGGATACGGTATGATATATTGATAGTCGGAAATGAACCCGTTATCGTGTTCTTGTTATTGTCACCTACTACAGAGCAAGCCGTATTTACTGGCCAAACGCCTTAGCGCACCGTATTGATACACCCAGTTTTGTACGAATTAGCGGGTAATTGAATTTCTTGTCCCTCAACTCGGGTTCCATTGTGCTGGGACGACGAGGTGTATGTTCTCATGAAGCCGAGGAAAGGGGTGTTTATATAGCATGAACCCAATATACCTTGCCATTGAAAACTTACAACAACGGCACTGCAAGCCTTGTTGGTATTTGACACCGCGATGAAGGCAAGTTTCCAATCTAACCTAGCTACCAGAGGTATCGTAACTATTCCAAACAACAATAGCCGCTCCCCTTAGCACATGCTGGGTCTGCGCTATTGCCCTGGGGCTGGATTCGGGGAATGTCTCAAACCTCAACATCATGTTTGTTCATTTTTTTCAGTTAAAATATTAGACTCAGAATTGCGTAATAAGGTTCCGCTTGTCTTGATTACAACGTCCCACCAGGAAATACGGGCGTGTGTGATCATTAAGCATATTACCCACATGCCCCTGTGAACATGAACGAATTGAACAAACGCAGGATAACGCATTGCAAATCTAAACCAGATGTCGTACTTAAATTACGTGTACATTTTCTGTATAGTCCAGCAAAATACTTTCTTAAAAGGTGTGTAGTATACACAGACCTATACATAGATCTTACAGTAGAACATTAATTCAAAACAACAATAAGACATATATCCTAAATTCCCAAATCCCATAAAGTCATCAATTGTTTTTTGAGACATCCCATGGTTATTAGACACGTGACCGTTCAAGTCGAGGAGATAGAAGAGCCAGTTGAGGTAAAGGGTACTACACAATTATACACGTCATCAACAGAATCAGCTCAAGTACTCTCCAGACGATAAGAAGAGTCTCGTTACTCTCGTGGCTACAGTTCCCTCGACACGATCACACGTTAGACCACTTCACGGACTGATTGTAATCCCCCCGGATCACACACTCGTCCCCTGCTTATAGTGTACACTATGACCCCCTTCAAAGACTAACTGCAATACCCGAGGAAAAAACTGTACCCTTGCTACTTCGGGAGTACGTTACAACCCTTTCATTCACGTATTTTACTCCCTCTGAACATACATACCACTGACTGCTTCCTGTGTGCTGCCCTAACTTACAGACTGTAATAACCAATGATTACTTTCCCTGCGACACTTCTAATACATACTACATCCTTTTCACAAACTTAAATATTAGTCATATTAGATGCATTTGTGAAATACAATTGTTGATATTGTCATTTTAATATTCATTCATATTGAGAATTACATCTTTATGAGAGCATTATAGTTAATGGTTGGTTAAATTTCGTATGATTAGAGACATATTAAATCTGCACGTGTTCATTTATATCAACATTAGTATGCCAGTGTATCTAGTGGATGGTGAGCACGTGTTTATAACATTGATAGGAATTTCTAGGAACAGTTGTTGGCACCATATTGACCTACTGATCTCCAGCAAAGGAAACATTAGTGTTAAAGCCACCCCCTGTGAGAATAATTCAATGAGAAATTGAAAAAGAGTATCCGACAAGAACAATGGGCATTATTCAATGCAACCTTTAATATATAGTGACGACTTACTGAAAAATAATAAATACATCAGAAATCAAGTCTTAAAGTATGGGAATATATTGCCCAATATATCCACTATAAAATATCCACAGCATTACATACTATGTTCCTGTATTCAGTTCTAACTAAAAAATAGCAATCGGTATAAAACTGCACATTCAAGAGGTTTGTTAAACTGTGCACCTGGCAGCTAATTCCAGGATGTTGCAACGTGTACACTAGATGCAATAACTCACACAGAAACCGACACACCTGTAAACCATGCATTATTTAGACAAACGTATATTTAGCTGTGCAAGACATGTGATGGACTTAAATAGACGCGCACAGTCTATTACTACATCAGGTCCAGAGATTAACGATCTATACGTGCGTGTAGCTTATCGTCATGTCAGTGTTTCCGAGAAACAATGTGTAGGACTAGCATTCGCAACATCAAGAAAAACCCTTGTAAAACCACTTGAGATCTTCATGTATTTCATTAAGTATATTTTATTTAGTATGGGAGTTACAGCGTAGATAAAGGCATGCAGCAGATATGCTTACGTATGGCTTTGACTGATAGACATTGTAGATGGAAACGGACGATGTGTAATTTTGATTGAGTAAACAGATATTTGGGATATTTAGAAAAAAGAGTAAACATGCCCTGTGAACCTCGTGGTGTTCACGTGTAGCGACTGTCAGCTTAGATATACACCGTATATCTTATACATCTCTGCCTGACAACCTTCCAGCTTACACCATGTTTAAATATACAATAAAAAAAAGTAAATAGGATGTTGATTAAAGTTGAACCACCCAAGGCGTGAAGATGTGCATGTTTAAAGTACATATAAATACATCTTTAGACAGATAATGTGTCCTACACTATTAAGTCTTTTTTAAAAATTATTTACAACATTCCATTTATGATCTTTAGAATCATTCTCTTATATTTTATTTTGTTTATGAATTAGATAATTCAACGTTACAACATGCTGGTAATTGTGCTTATCTTTTCAGCAAATGTGGCGCATGTAATTTAGGTTGAATCCAAAGAGATTGGACAAAAATGTTTCGCAGCTCTAGCCAGATACCTCAGACATACTTGACGCAGATTCTCCGACTAGATGCTGGTCTAACTAATACTACCAGATTTATATATCGATAAAGTATTCATCCTTTATATTTGATTTGAGCTTAGTACACTATTTCATCGCTAATCTCTGATAATCGCTGCACTAGGATATCATGGCCATTACCAATGCAACCGAGTCTACCTTCAACGATGCTTCTTCTAGTGCTGGTGTCATTGGCATGTCGACTAAGTTCTGAACAATTTCCACTGCTGCAAGACGACTCTCGGATGAGTGGAATCCGGAGATCGGCTAAATACTCTGGTTATACAGGTATGTTCCTTCTCCCTGATCAAAGCCCTCGTAATCCCGGATTAACCCCATGCTGTCCAGGTCACGTGATCCGACACTGAGGAGTGTCTGCTGGAGCAGCAGCATCATTTGTTGGAGACACGAGAACTGGAAAATGTATTGTTTACAGACATGATGGATAAAGGTATGAAACATACCGTGGTAGATTACGTACGAACAAATACGAACAAACCAACTTCACACCTAATTTCACAACTTAAACTGCCACAATACACGACAAATAATTCATCTAGTATTTTTCTGGATAAAGGTATGAAAGGTGCCGTAGTAGATTACATACGTACAAATACCAACACACCGAATTTCACAACTGAAACTGCCACAATACACGGCAAATAATTCATCAAGTATTTTCTGGATAAAGGTATGAAAGGTGCCGTAGTAGATTACATACGTACAAATACTAACACACCGAATTTCACAACTGAAACTGTCGCCATGTAAGGTAACTAATTCAGCTGGTTACCGTGGTATTTGAGGGTACATTACCAAGCAGTCTGTGTATTAGTTTCTAAATGATAATGCGCGTATTTCACTTGAGCACCGGGGTACTTAATCATTCACATACATGTACGTAGCAACGTATAGCCGTCATGGAAATGAGAAGAACTATCAATAGATAAACACTCACCGTAAGTCTAATGTGATCGTTATAAACATAGGATTATGATGGACAGGGCAGTCCTAAGGTATGTGTATTTATATTTGAAACACTGCCAACACTAGAGGAAAATATCCTTGATGTCTGGGATTGAAACAGCCCAAATCTCACTGAGTGGTATTCGGGATAGAAGACACAATAAGTACTTGAAGAATTGATGGATTGACTTGTTCGGATGCAGGTGTGCATAATCATGTTGATTGTTATTGATTGTAAATAACATAAGAAATATAAAATTAAAATAATAATGGTAAGTGGGAAAGAGAGATAAAGCGATAGAGAGAAAGCGATGGCAAGAAAGAGAGAAGAAGAGAGAGCGAGAGAGAGATAAGAGAGAGATAAAGAGAGAGAGAGAGAGGAGAGAGAGCGCGAGAGAGAGAGAGAGCGAATGTGGGGTTGTAGGGTTGTATGATAAAAACAATTGTATTGGAACGTATTCCCTTCTCAATATTTAGACATTCACACTACATAGTGCATTTACTTTAATATTAGTAGATTAAAGAAAATAGACATAGCACCATATGAGACGTTTGCTTTTAACAACAACATGCTTTCCGTAAGAAATAACAATATTGTTCGTGGATACCGGAAGTTTTTCTGAAATAAATATTTCAAAAAAAATTAAGAATATCTATTACGCACTTTACTTTTCGTCAGCATACTAAAACTATTTATTCAACCTTTTCGCACGAAGAATTATATGATTAATATTAATTTCCTATGAAAAAGAAAAGCGGTGCCTGTATCGCTGGGAGCTGAGAG
>JAUTBX010092203.1:9960-22776 GCA_032361465.1 Lepetodrilus tevnianus | reverse complement strand
TTCTGAGTGTAGCACTGACAGCCAGGCTAGATTAGCATTCCGAGTGTAGCACTGACAGCCAGGCTAGATTAGCATTCTGAGTGTAGCACTGACAGCCGGGCTAGATTAGCATTCCGAGTGTAGCACTGACAGCCGGTGTTATTCCAGGATACTGCGGGACCACACAGACTCCAGCGGCATGCACAGCCAGGCTCTGGACTCTCTGAAGGAGAAGCTGGTGGAGGTCGAGGGAAGTCTTAGGCGAGAACAGGAAGCCTTCAGACATGCACAGGTCAGAGGTCAAATACTGCTGACCAGGCCCCGAAATTATGAAACTATCTTGGAGTAAAATTTGTGCATGAATCCTCATATAATGTTTGAGTTTGAGGATGAAATTGTATTCAATATATTTCTGGTGACATTGGTCCAGAGATTCGGAAGCCTTTTTTGAGTATGATTTCATGCTCAGCTAAAGTTTTCTTCACACATCACCATATTAAATGTGAGCTTGAGTATCAAATCGTATTCAACGTTTCATGATCTTGGGGCCTGATTTACATGGTCTTCTTCTGTTGAGATATTTTGCTCCAAAGATTCCTTCTTGTTTTACATTCCCAGTGTCCCTGCAGCTTAAAGGTCATACTAGTAGTCTACCGCATTTCCTGCTATTGTACATGCATATCATATTACCTGATTTAAACCCCTACATTATAACCTTTTTGTAAAAGGCAGCCCAAAAAGCTACATTTTTTATTATTGGGAATTATGCAAAAATATGATGGTTTCCAGCTATTCTCGGGTGGTAATGAAACAAGCATATCTCGATGTATGTTTATTATGGTATTTAAGATAATTTGATAGATTATCATTTCTTACTTTCATTTTCAAACAATTTTGTGAGTTCTGATTGGCTAAGACACATTCACATGGTGATAGTAGTATTAATAAGATTTAAAGCAGATCTAACCCTCAATTTAAAAGTAATAAAATAAGATCTAAAGTATTATGTTAATTTATTTTTGTTTATTTTCCGATACAGCGAGAAGCAAGTGAGCGACAGGGTCGACTAGAACAAGAACAGCAAGCCATGGTGGAGTCTCTGACCACCGCAGAGAGGAGAGTCAGTGAGGAGCGAGGTAATACCACAGCTACATGTCATTGCGCTAAACTAGCTTCACCAGTCCATGTGTGGTCAGAATCATTGCGTACGCTTCTGTCTTGACTTAGAAAACAAATATTATAAGAATGTTGCCATTCTGGTATCAGAGCACATGATATTTTGTTGTATTAAAACTTTCAGGAAAAATAACAAACATATCAATCCAACTGAAAGCAGCCAAAACTTCAACGGACAATGCAAGGCAAGAACTCGCTGATTACAAGGAAAAGGCTTCCAGAATATTACAGGTTTGTACATCAAAGCGAAAATAATTCATGTATTCTTTATACTCTGTATCACCAACAATCTTCACATTTACTATCAAATTTCAACAAAGCATAGAGTGACGTTATTTTACTGTATCTACTTGTGTTTTGTTTAGAGCAAGGAGCGTCTGATCGCCAGTCTGCGGGAGGGAGGAGCGACCATGTCCGGCGACTCGGTCAACGTGTCCAGTCTGGAGTACGACTCGGTCAAACAGGAGCGTGACATGTTCCGCGAGGAACTACAACAGAACAAGATGGCGGTCGAGACCCTGCGCTCGGAAATACAGGTACATTCTACATTTTGTTTGGTCGGTCGTGTCCAATATATAATCGTCGCAAATATAGAAATAATAACAATTGGAAATCAAAATAAATATGGCCTGTGTGTCCTGTTGTATTTCTGCTAGGACCTGTAATGTATGTCCTGTAGTCTCTCTGTTAGGACCTGTAATGTATGTCATGTTATCTCTCTGCTAAGACCTGTAGTGTATGTCCTGTTATCTCTCTGCTAAGACCTGTAATGTATGTCCTGTTGTCTTAACTGCTAGGACTTGTAGTGTATGTCATGTTATCTCTCTGCTAAGACCTGTAGTGTATGTCATGTTATCTCTCTGCCAAGACCTGTAGTGTATGTCCTGTTATCTCTCTGCTAAGACCTGTAGTGTATGTCCTGTTATCTCCGCTAAGACCTGTAGTGTATGTCCTATTATCTCCGCTAAGACCTGTAGTGTATGTCCTGTTATCTCCGCTAGGACCTGTAGTGTATGTCCTGTTATCTCCGCTAAGACCTGTAGTGTATGTCCTGTTATCTCCGCTAAGACCTGTAGTGTATGTCCTGTTATCTCCGCTAGGACCTGGAGTCACAGATGCAGCAGGACAGCGACATGGCGCGGGACGAGATCCAGAGTCTGGAGGAGCAGGTCCGAGACGAGAAGAGGAGGCGAGAGGAGGCGGAGCAGGAACTACTCAAACAGAAACAGGTAGGACATCATATACCGTGATTATCCTAAAAATTGGAACAACAGAAAATAATTAAATTTGCAGTTATTCGAATTCTTAGAAAATTCTAAAATCTATAATTATCTGTGTTCATTAGGATGTAAATGAAGTGGTAAATATATGAAGAATATTAAAAGATTATTAAATTATTATTGTAAATGTTTTAACTTCAACAGGAACTACAATATGCAATAGATGAGATCAACAAGCAGAAAACATCCTTCCAAACACGTATTATGGACAGAGAAGCAGAAATTGATAAACTACGGAATCAGGTATGTATGGTTAAGTCTGTGTCCACTCTCTGAAAAATGCATACTCATCATTTATTATAATCCTGAGATGCAGTAGCTGTACAGGCAAAAGTTGGGGCAAATTTCATAGAAAGAATGCAGCACGTATGGCAACACTGAATGGACACGTAGATGATTATAAGTGTTTTATACTCCTGCTGAGAAATTGTTTTCCCTCTCAGTTGCTCAAGCGGGACATTATCAAGATCACATGAACCAATAAGATCATTTGACGTGGACTCAAGATAATTATGATGTATATTTGCGCCATTATTCAGGAAATGTCTGCTCAAATGTGCCTATAAAGGGAACTGTTTTTAGAATGATCTTGAAAGCTGACGACTTTAATGATAAATAATTTGCCATGTTTACAGTGGATTTATATAATTTGCAGTTGATGACAAAGAGTATCAGTTCCACGTCTGAGAGCGAGTTGGAGTCGAGGGTTCGAGCTCTGACAGACAGCCTGATACAGAAGCAGACAGTGGTGGAAGCCCTCAGCACGGAGAAGAACTCGCTGGGACTACAACTGGAAAGGATGGAGGTATGTCGAGTTGTCTCCCCTCATTGTGCTATTGATTTGGAGTTGTCTCCCCTATGTAATATTGCACAGGTTGACTTGTAATTTTTAGCCCATACTATTGAGTCAAATTTTCTCATTGTGCAGGTCATATTATATATTATTTTTTTTAGTTCATATTATGTATTGAAATTGTACAGGTTGTGTTATCTATTTGAGTTGTCTCCCCTCACTGTGCAATCCAAATCGAAGTTGCATTACAAATGCATAACATATTCCCATTGCAATGTTAAACAACAATTCCTTCATTCCTTCCTTCCTTCATACAGCAACAGTACCGAGACATCCAGGAGTGCACACGTATGGCACCCACCGTGGTCAGCGTCAATGACGACGACGAAGGTAAGTTAGGTAACTCTGACGTACTTCCTTCTCAGCATGTGGTGGAGGATAGTAGCGTAGATTTGGCCCCGAGATTGCAAAACTTAATTGAGTGCCATGCCTGTATTGTAACAGTAGCTATATCCCAAGGGCAGTTTATTTTAAGCCGGTCAACATCTTGTGATGCGTCAGCGTCTGTGAACAATGTTTTCGTATGGATTCAGCGGTCCGCCAACGAATGCCGGGGTTCCTGCGTGAAGGACCTGCCGACCACGAGGTGACCAGGAGGATGAAGAGAGCCGCGAATGTCATAGACAGGTTCAGGTATGGTGTGATGTCCAGAACTGATCAAGAGTTTTTATATTTTTTTAAAACAATATTTATTGGAAAGATTCCTGATATTTTATTTGGGGGTTGAGTGACTGACCTCTGTTGTACACAAATATTTCATGTTTTTGTTAACACTAAATCTTTGTATTTTTCAGTGTACGTCTTGGAATATTCTTGAGGAGATACCCCATTGCTAGAGTGTTTGTTATGTTATATATGGTAAGTTGTCAAAGATGAATTACCGGTAGTTGACATACATACATACAAACTCCATATTCACTCATTGACTTAATACCATGTTTAACCAAAGTATTTGACAAAGTGGGCATGTGTTCTGTGTGTTCCAGGTACTGCTACACCTGTGGGTGATGATCGTCCTCCTGACATACCAGCCAGAGATGCACAGCGCCGTCTACCAACCCAGACCCCCCGGCGAGTCTCCCCACTAGCATCCAGCCGTCTGTGATCACACACACACACACACGTGCACGCGCATACGCACACACAAACACACACACACACATATACACACACACGTCCACACAGACTACACAAACTAGACACACACATGCACATGCACATACACACACCTAGGAGGTGTTCCATTGACAATGCAAAACACACATTCTGGACAGACGTGTCCAGACCGTGAATGGAACGGCCCACGCAGCACATGCAGTTATTTCACACGAAGTAGAGGACTGAGGCAAATAATGTTTGTGACGTCATTAATTTGCTGCTGAATGCTCTACACCACCTCTTGAAAGTAGACAGATTGGATGCGTCCTGGACACACCTGTCCCGTATTCCATTCATGTCCTGGATGTTCTGGCTGTCCAATACTGTCAATGGAACACCACCCTAGACACACCAAACTAATTAAAATTAGATACGAAAGTATCGCTTCAAATATATGCTGACATACGCTCAACATCATAATTTGTATTAGATTGGCACACACACATACCAATTACACACACAAATACACAATCAGCATTCTGTGATCACATACACTCGCAGCTTTCAAGCTCTCACACTGGACAATGTTGTTACCAGGAACATGTGACATTGTTAAGGACAATGTTGTTACCAGGAACATGTGACATTGTTAAGGACAATGTTGTTACCAGGAACATGTGACATTGTTAAGGGCAATGTTGTTACCAGGAACATGTGACATTGTTAAGGACAATGTTGTTACCAGGAACATGTGACATTGTTAAGGACAATGTTGTTACCAGGAACATGTGGCATTGTTAAGGACAATGTTGTTACCAGGAACATGTGACATTGTTAATGAATTACTTCCTGTTCACCAAAAGAGCTATCATCATCATCATCATCCAAGAGCAAACTGAGTCCCCTACAGCCAATAAAAGGACAAGAATATTTATTAGAATATGAATTCCTGGAAACAATAGCATTTGTATTGGGTTGTGAGCAGTGTTCGAAATTACTGCTGGTCCGGCTATTTCTCACAATGTTAAAGGTATCCTAAGGGCCAGTAGGAATTCATGGTTTTTGTAAACAATCGTTATTTGTGTCATTATTCGGGCCAGTAGATTTTCAGCGGTAATTTCTAACACTGGTTGTGAGAAATATATTCATTTTGTAAATTGGTATTATTTAAATGTTGAAATGATACAACTGGGGAAAACTAACGTAGTTATAATATTATGACGTAGTAGTACTATCATGTACATGGGATGATGGTGTTTACTACTGAGCTGTGATAACCTACATCACGGTCAATGTACAGACTTATGGAAATAATATATAAATTGTATATTGATGTTCACCATGTACACAAATAAGTCTTCATTCATTATAATATGTGTCAGTGTGATGTTTGCATTCATCTGTGCAATATGCCTCGTCCTCTGATATCCATTTCCACTATATACTCGTCACTGCCTCTGGGCAATAGGATTATCTAGAGCTGGGCCCATATTCTCGAAACTTCGCAAGTCCTAAGAAGTTCGTAAGTACTAAGAATTTGCCTAACTGGTTTTCTGCTAATGTTAATTTTTGAAGTGATCTTTTCTCACTAAGAAGTTCTTAGCTAAGGAATTTTGAGAATACAGGCCCTATTCTGTAGTGCGAGCATCCCAGGTGACTGTCACGAGTTCTAAATAACTTCTTTAATGTGGGGAGGAATTTTCAGTATAATACCGTCGTGTCAGGCATTACGGTAGTTGCAAGTATTTATATTATATGCAAGAGGAGCTGTCTGGTTATCGGATTTTTATTGATTAATAATTTTGTTGACAGTTTTCCCTATACTCAACAATATTAATTAACGGGGAAATAGATGTTCTTTCAAATTCCGAGAAAGCCAGAACACTGACCAAGATGTCTTTGAGTTACATAAAACTTTTAAGTTGATTAACATTACAGCTGCTACTTGCTATCCACCTAGACATATACACAATTCTTACAATTGTGTCTTCGACTTCAGAGATTTGGACGACAACTTTACTGTTGCATTGCCTATGAAATAGAGGGTGGATTAATCTGGCATCAAATAGTGCTACGATCTATATAAATCCGTGTAGCGATAGTAAGCAACTCGCCAAGTGGTTTCAGTAACATGGAAATGTCCAGAGAACAATAGTAAACACGGTCGCACATAGTTTACTGGACTAAAGAGGACAGTTTTGATGACTTTGCAAGCATGGCCATCAAGACTATAGTTACAATGAGGAAGATAGTTCAGCCTTATACAATGTTCTTGCCATATTGCTTGACTGCATAGTAATTAATTGAAATTATTCAATATTTGGCTGTATTTAGCTGGGCAGTAGAAATATAGCAATGTATCATAATTATATTCGAGGGGTACATGTTTCTTATGTTTAAAATAATGTTGTTAATGTTAAGTATTGTGAAAGAGCGATATGTGGATAAAAGTGTTATTGTGTGATAAATGTCTTCATATTCGATGCAGATTGTAAATTTGTGTACATATGGTCTTTGTGTACAGCAGATGTTTACGCCAATTATATATAAATATGTAAGAAATGTAATGACAAAAGGAAGTGTACTGTATCAATCGGTCCTAATAAATTGGGATTCAATGTCATGAGGATTGTTTTGTACTAAAATTGACCATTTTTACAAGAGGTTCCATATCTGGCTGCAAGTACTCGCGATCCAATCTGAATAATTTTGTTAGAAAGAAATGCGAACAGGTATATTCTTGTTTGACGTGCGGCGAGGCGGCTTGGCCGTGTCAGATAGTTGGATCCAAACAAGCAATAGAATGTGAATTTATTCTGGATGTCCAATTCACTACAGACGTTTACATCAATATGAAAATGTAAAACTCATGCAGATGTATATTTAAATAGAGGGGAAACTGTATATTCCACTTACGTTTTCTGCTGTTACAATGTTCACATTTACTGTTAGAAGCCTCAATGCTCTACTCTCTTAATATGACAATTCAATATGAAACTGAGATGGCCAATATAGGTACCGGGAACATTTATAATATGTTGAGTTCATATGGCATATATTACTTCTGAATAATATTTCTATCCTTACTGGTATAACAGGAGCAAATAGAATTGTTATAAATTTGCTTTTTATTCAATGTATCTAAAGTTCTGTGATTTTGGCGAGAGATGTATTGCTTAACATCTCGGCCAGTTGCAAATATGCCGTAGATTCCCAACACTTCTTTCACTTCATGATGTTTACCGTTGACATATAACAATATTGACATGTGAGACCTAAAATACTCTATACTATGATCATTTACTTCTACTGTCCTTGTGTGCTAAACACTAGTCACAGTGAACGATGCACATACAACATTCATTAAAACTGTCGTTACATGTTTGATTGGAATGATTACCAAATCTGGGCAAGATACAATTCCCTGGCATGCAATAGTAAATTCAGATACTAACGATCCAGCATGAAACTGATGTAGACAGTACTGGGCAAACACACAATAAATAAAGAAGTTTGGATTACAAATACTAATGGAAATGACAGTTGAAGAACCTCGTCATGCATATTAGTATATGGCAAAAAGTGTCTGCAGTTGCATCTGACTCCTAGATTACGAAACTTTTTACGATTACGATTTCATGCTCAACACATGTTTTGTTCACAAAGTCACTTATCAAATTTGAGCTTGAGCATGAAATCGTACTCAAAAAGTTTCATAATCTAGTTGCCGATTTTAAGCTCGTCCACAAATTATATCTACACATACACATACTTCTGGCACTAGATATATAACAAATTTACACCTATATTACACAATACACATACAATGGATCGAAGAAATAACTTGACTGTACATGAATAATTCATGTTACTACACTTGCAGTAAAGCATATGGACAACACCACAATATGTTCTCCAACATAGTTTTCATTCTATACATTGTACACTTGGAAGTGAAAATTCTAATATACATGATAGGCCTGGCCCCAAGATTATGAAACATTTTGAGTACAAACTCTTCCTCAACTGAAGGTTTTGTTAACAAATCCCCAAGGGTAATTTGGGAGTCGGCGTGAAATCGTACTCATAGGGTTTCATAAGCTCTGGGATTGGCGTAACAGTTTTCATGATTGAAATGGTACAACATTAAAGGTATAAATGCATATGTAATAAATGAAAAGAAATGAAGATACTAAACCCATGTGAGTGTATTTACAGTAGCACATGGCCGTGTTTGTACCTAGTCCCCACATCAGCCAACAACCTTGCATAAGTTGCACTACTGAGCAATGTCTAGACATGTACCAAATAGAGTTTCAATATATAACACATAGTGAATGAACTATTGTTGAAGACAACATTTTCACGGTAAGAAGTGAATACATTAATATTAATATCCTTTATCTAAGACAAGAAACGATAGTGCTAAATGTATTACGATAAGAATACTTTGCTGTAATGCAGAATTGGATTAGATAAGCATGTTAATATTGCAATCAATTTGATATAGGCTATGACTTTATAATGTATGATATGACGCCAAGTTAACTTTATTCCATGTGTGGCATTTATTTGGAGGTAGGATTTTCATCAATAAATATTACAATAATGAGGAATGGCATAGATATATGTACAACACATTGAATTTCTGTCAACACCTCGACCAATAATTATCAAGTCTACATGCAAGTGAACCATCGCTAGCAAGTGATAAGCACAGCACATATTCATTCTTTCTTTCAACTACAGCTCTATATAATAGTCTGAATGTACACAACAGTCTTTAACTACAACAACCACTAAATATAGACATGTATATAATGGTACAAATATTAATAATGAATACATGAAGATTTATCTATATGAATTTTAAGAAAATTTCAATATTCTCTTGAAAAATGTTAAAATGAAATCAGAACCGAAATAAGTTTACAAATTTGCAATCTGGCTTTCCTACCTGTGTACCCTAAACTTTCAGCATCTTGGCATCAATGCTTACGACACGTAACAGGCCATGTATCTCGGTGCCACCAATAACAATATGCAAATCTGTTTCAAGTGCTCGTACAAACAGACTGGGAGCCATGTTCTCGAAGCTGTCGTATACATAACATCAGTAAGACATTGTATAGGAAAATCAGATGAACCCAAATGCGTCACATTTTCCTTCACAGAGGCTTAGCGGTGTCGTTACATACACGACAGCTTCTGGTACATGGGCCCCCAAGACAGCTAAATAAAACTTTAACAGTACGATTATGACCATCCAACATCCAAGATGAAATTTCAAGATGAATGATTATACCTCAATAAAGCCATCGCATGCTAACAAACCTACATCCACCCAGCAGGAAGCTGGTAAATCTTGCAAGTACAAGCCTACATGGCGTCGATGTAACAGATGCACGACGTGTGTTAAATAACAATGTCAGTTGTGGCGGCGACCTCAAAGAAGATCCTGTTCAGAAGAGATGGATTTCTTGACTCGGAGCATCATTGTGGTTAGCCATTGGTCGAGACGCGAAATACTGTCGTACTCTTGTAGCGCCTGAGTGTACGCGTCGACGTTTTCCTCCTCACACGCTGTTAGCAACGCCTGGAAACAACAACAAATATTTTACATTAACAACGCTTCTTTTTTAAAGTTAGTCAAACACAAAATTTGTATCGTATAAACCTAAAGAACTATGTCAAATTAAAGATATTTGTATTAATGAGAAATATATGTTTACAAAATACATTAATTTTACAAAGTGAAATATTAATACATGGGGCCCATTCCACAGAACAATCGTAGTGCTGCGAGAGTTTTAACTCCTGTACGTTAGCATGGAGCTGCTAAGGAGTTATGATTCTCGTAGCAGTATGGTTGTTCTGTGGAATGGGAACTGTGGAACCCTTACTAATAAAAGATCACACTCTAAACGATTGATTGATTGTATTAATGCTTTACGTCACTCATAGGCGACGGCTCTAGACGAGAGGTGTGACCTACCTTGACCAGCTTACACTCTCTGGAGTCTGAGAAGGCGGGGAACATGTCCTCGTACTTCTGTACACACAGCTGGGCGTTGATCACGTCCATACACATGTGACACACGGCCGCGCGGAAGAAGTGGTCCTTAGCGCTGTACTTCAACAGAGAGTTGTCCATTGCAGAGATGCCCACCTGAAACGTAATTAAATGTGTTGACTAAGATTGCGTTTTTTTCTCTCAATAGGGCTGCAAAGACATTTTCAAGATTATTTTACTAAAAAAATAAACATAATAAAAAATAATAATAAAAGATTCAGCATCCAGAACTGCACCACCTCGCTAGCGAGTACAGCCAGCACACTGTCCGAGAACTGTGCGACACGTTCCTTTGACAAAAGTGTCTATCCAGCATACTCGTAGACTAGTGTCACTGGTACAGTAAACCTGTGGCCAGCACCCAGTAGTGACAACAGAAAGAGTTCAAACTGTATTGGACATCATTATTTAGCACATTAGTAGATGTGAATGATTCTCATAATGGGCTTTTATTGATTTCAGTTGTGCTGCAAAAGAATATACTTCTTGAGCCAGTAGTGAACAAGTTTTGAGTGTACACAGCCAAGGGGAAATAACTCTGCATGGGACACAAAACCAGACTAAATTCAAGCTATAATCTCACCTGTTCATAAATCTCCACAGCTTTCTCATAGTTTTCTAATTGAGCCGAGAACTGTGCAACCTTCAGTGAACACTTGTTGGCAGAACTGTGAACAAAACACTTTGAAATAAGACTATGTAAATATATATACACATAAATTTAACTTGTAAAGTATCAACAGTAGACAGTATTCTTGTTATTGGTATAGTTTCTACAACACATACCTATTTGATTCTTCACCCTTGTAAAAATCTGCAGCCTGCTCATAATTTGCAATTGCCTGAAATTAAAGTTAACAAAGATTACAAAAATTTAACATACCGTTTTTCTTTTCAGTGGATACATAGCCATACATTACTACTATACTTGCTTCTATTCTGTAAGCAATATACAATAACGTTACATCTCCTTTTATGAAGATGGTCTTGGCCAGCAGGGTTAGGCTCTTTCAGTAGAGCATTGAATTCACAATCCAGCAACTCGGATTCGAATCCAAGGATCGGCACGATCCTGTGTTACAAAATTATCATTGTTGCTATCTATCTGATCTATTCAACCTTGACTTGAATAACACATATCTAGTTAAATATAAAATCTATAAGGGGGAAACAATTTAAACCATAGCAGTATAATCAGTTACAGTACTTTAATAAATATAATGTAGCAAACCTGTTCCATGTCGACTAGCTCCGATTCATATATTTCGGCAATTGTTATGTGATGCTTGGCAGCCATTGTGAATCTCCCCTGAAATGATAATGTAAACTTCTGGATAATTTGATAAACGACCATTTTCAGAGGAATTAAATCAAATTAAGCGATAGCCTAACGAGCTCTCGCTCTCAAATGTCCATACTAGCATCAGTGAGTAAAATAGTAGGAAAACAAAACATCACATAAACACAGTGTTTCAGATGGCCAACAAGTTGTTCAGGACTAACAGGTTATTAAAATCTCGGACTATTTACACTAGCTCGCTAGCCAGGGTAATTTCTCCCAATGAATTAGTAGACATACATAACATTTGTTCTTTGTATCACTATTCGGACCAGTAAAGTTAGTTTCTATCACTGTATATTACTCACCATGTCAGTGTAAATTGTCACTGCTCGATGTAACGACTTGATTGCCTCTGGAAAATAATTGGTACATGTTATCACAAGGCAATTTGACATTAACATAACATGGTAGATCTTATCTCATCAAAAATATGGTTGAAGTAAACCCCGGTACACAGTTTTGCACAAGCCCTGCTTGTAGTACATATTGTACTATGCATGATTTCCACAATCTGTTGGTGCTAGCTCATGGAATATCCTGCAGCAATTGGAACATAGATACCCTAATCATGCACAATGTATCAACTCTTGAGTCGACCATTACTTGTTTTACCCATTTACAGGGCTCTACATTAACTTATTGAGGGTCATGTCCCTGTGCCCAATCCGACATGAACTTACTTGCCCTGTAGGTAAAGGGCTTGTCCTGTGGACCATATGTGTCCCAGGTATCGAGCCCTGCTTTATGCTGAACACCAAGCAGGGAAACAATAAAGTATGATATTATCTTATGATTTGACTGGGGGCTCTGACTAAGGCTTGAACCATGTAGCCATTTGAATTCAAGTCTGGTCCAACAATCTGCTATTGTACTACACCCCCCTTTCACACACACTTGTCAGACTGTACCTACCATTGGGATCGCTATTGTACTACACACCCCTTTCACACACACTTGTCAGACTGTACCTACCATTGGGATCGCTATTGTACTACACCCCCCTTTCACACACACT
>JAUTBX010092092.1:1626-12050 GCA_032361465.1 Lepetodrilus tevnianus | reverse complement strand
TATTATATGTTTTGTTTGTAATGGGAGCGGTACCGGCACAAGCCGTAATGGCTTATGTACCAATCCTTTGTGCTTTTGTACAATAAAATATGTTTAAATCATCTGCTGACTGATGATTCATGTCTTTGTTTGCCAGTATACCGGAGCAGGAAAGTTCGATCCCTACCGGTGAACTATGCTTTAGCGTTATAACCTATGCCAATTAATCATATCAAGTATTCACTGGATCACGTTGTCAGAGCTCTGAACATTTACTTTGAGACTCGGGTAGATTCCAGTAATCGTTAGTCTGTGCATAGGACTGCTCAGGCGCAATCATGGACAGGAACATATAACTTAGCAATATAATTAACAATCCAGCATGCTACTCTGTTCGTGTCGCAGGCAATGGAAATGTGTTTGTGGCAGATGGGTTCACGCGTATGGGATTAAGTCTAATCAGTACCTGTTCCAGTTAATGGTTATATGACAAGCATCGCATACTGGTATTTAGCATATTGTGTATTAACATTCAGATTGTTTTTCAGCTAATTCAAGGTAAGACCTATATGAATCATATTTTGGATTTTTACCTTTATTAGTGGAAGCTAGTCGTTGAATCTGATCAGTTAAACGATAACTTATTGATATGCAATTTAATTAGTTATATCTTTCGACGAATGAGAAAGATATAGACAACCTTGATAGCAGTACTTATAACAAAATGTATATGTTGTCCTTCGACACGTTAATAAACTTTTCTGTCCGTCTGTCTGACATTCGATTGTGTGAGATGGTTCCATCGATTGTGGCATATTAGGTTACAATCGCAGAATACCTGTGTATACGCATTATACTGTAAGTAAGCAAAATAAACATATTATGTTAGACATTGATATAGCATTGATCTAGAGAGCCCCGACTACAAAGGAAAGCGTGTGTGTTTTACCACTGACACTGATCGCTAGTAAATGTTGTGATGACCCTCTGTCATCAAGTAATCGCTAGTTATACGCCCCGCTGCTTTCATTTGTACAATAACACCTCCCGAGACTCATAAATATTTAATAATGTGTCACTCCTCTCAACGCTTTACCGTGTCACTGCGAGGAGAGGAGGAGGCCCCGAGAGAGGGGAGGGGGAGGTGTGACGGCACCGGGGAACGCTGGGTTGTGATGAGTGATCAATATCTGAAGAATGTCCACGTTACGGATGAGAGTTTATAAATACTAAAGGTATTGGACTACCGGCTTCCTATGTCGAAGGAGGCGAATCTTTAACTTAGGCATTGTTTGAGAAGTGCTGTGTACTGCCGACCAAGAAAGGTAAGGGGATGTTCGTGCTTCTTGTATAGGGGTGATTCGCAATAGTGTGAGTATCGCCTGTGAAGGTATCGTTGATTTAGAGTAGTACCTGATTATTAAATGAAACATAAGTTTATATCGTATATTTAATCAATGGTATGTCGTCGGTGTATATTGCTTTACATAATACTTGAAATGACATTTGGCTTAGTCACTTTAGTAAGTAAATATATATGAATTTTCATGAAAGGAATTGTAATATTTCTTAAAGTCTGTTTTATCCAGTCCATTTCATATCTACGTATAACACATATACACTGTAACTAGCATAACATGGGTATTCATATGTAACATAATTATAATTATGAAGGTTAATATGAGAGTATAATTACCACCTAGCCAGTAAAATAATGGATTCATTCATTCATCAGATTATATTGTTGTAAAGTTACCTTCAATTAAAATAATCAGATTGTAACGCTACCGTAGTACCGATGTATTTCCTTAGTGTGTGCTGTCGTTTCACGCATGCATGGATGAATACATTGTACGCTCTCATTCGTTATTAATTTAAAACCCTTCATTAGGAAGCTGTGGGTGTGACCTGGACATACACGTAAATGTGTGATATATTGTCTCTACGTCATGCTACTATTGACATGGTGTGAGCGACGACGAACGAAGAGCAATGCATCACCTTATGGGCTTTGGATGGGTTTTAGTACTGATTCTTGTGGCTGTACAAGGTAACTTCATAAGTATTTACTTTGATAGTTGTACATTTACATGCACATTTCATATAGGCGGTTTTATAAATGTCGATTTTGATTTGATTTAATTGAATAAATTTACTCTTCCACTTCCCTCAATGAGATACATCAAATAAGTAATATGCTCTACATATTTAATAGGACATTGTTGAATAGGACAGTGTGTGTATTACCGTATTAGCATAGCGTATGTTTGTAATGTGTTAGTAACACATGAATATTACGCAGTGATACATTATAATTAGAGCATAACTTATTTTACAGATTCTAAATGCGATTTATTTGTTGCGGATAAATACATATTAAACCTACTGAACACTGGATACCGGAAAGAGGTTCGACCAAGATGCCCGGATGAGCCTGCAGTAGATGTCATCATAGATCTAGCGCTCAGACAGATCATAGAAGTGGTGGGTTTTAGTTTCCTACTATAATAAAATGTAAATGTCAGTGCATCAACATATTAGCAATGCCCATAAAGAAAAGTGTGCTGATATTTATATCACAGTTGGCCTCACAACACAGCTGACACCGACAATATAACCACTCTTTAACTAGTAGATGATTTTGGATTGGACAGTGCACCAATGCGATTGGTTTAACTCTCTCCATGCTGTAGGCAACCGAATATGCCGTAAATAGTTGTGCATGTGTCTAATGCAGAAGGGAGAGGGTTAACGTGGTCAGAATCATTCAGTGTGCATGAACAATTATAGTATGTCCGTATATTCCGGGTTCATTCAATACTAGTGTGATGACAATACTACCAGCATGATCTCTGACATCGGTACCATTATTGAGAAATACATATAATATAGCTTGGCACTTACTGCATACAAAAGTCGTGGTTTTTTTTTATTAATCATAGTACATGTACTGCATAGACGACACAAATATACTAGGTCTTAATGAAAAGTCATATTCAATTGGGAAGATGTTAGTTGACATTAGAAAACCATTGCCAGTGAAGTGGGTTACATTTGTACCAAACTAAACCTGTAAACTTATCTTATATGTTGCCATGTATACTAAATACATATAGCAGTGTAAAATGCCACTGAGCACCATTCGATGGATATAAGACGCTATGTACGTACAGTGTTGTTGTTGTTGTTGTTGGTGTTGTTGTTGTTGTTGTTATTGTTGTTGTAGGTGGTAAATCCACCAGAACAATGTAGAACATGTTAATATCGTTAATAATGATCGTCTGAATTGCAGAATGAGCCGAAACAGATTTTGCAAACCAACGTGTGGCTGAGACTCGTAAGTAGATTGTTTAACTCGCATATGAATGATCTGATCTGATATCATCTTAACAATAAATATGTGAGCGTCGATGCCTATGATACTGCTTATTGAAAGTGGCTCTTGAATTTAATAGTAATACTGTATGGCATAACATTCAGCATACGATAATCGATAAGTGAAGTGAACTACCGGCATGGACAAACTATTCTATTGTTGAACAAGCTAATATATTTCAAACTGCTGTGTTTAACCTTACAAATATTGCAGGCATCGTTATGGTCTTTTGTTTTCTATTTTTTAAGATAAATCAATTATTTCAAGTCAGAGTTTGACATAATTATATGAGATAAATAGACGTATAGTTCATGTTTAAATGTTGTGTTTTTCCCTATTAGGAGGTGAGTGATTTTGAATGCTAGTACATACAGATATAGCCCCTGACACACTTAGGCATGTCACGAATTGCCAATAGCGGATGTGAGTTTCCGATATCAAAGAGAATCATTATGGAGAATGGTCATAGACGCGCACACTTGACAGATATTTGTCTTTCATGATTACATCAATTGTAAAAATATAGTCAATGATAAAAAATCCGACCTAAGTGAAAAGAATCCATAGTTGCATCAAGGGGTAAATAGGCGGTATGAAATAGTGAAGTATATTCATAAATATACTTCTGTATGGGTAAAATGCCATACGTAATATATAAGTGATTGAATACATGAATGAGTGAATGTGAATACGTGTCAGCACAACTGTGGTACTTTGAAAAAAAAATGAAAGAAAATGACAATGTTAAGTGTTAATTGTCGCTGTTTATTTAATTTAATATTTAAATTGCTTTCATTATATAATATATAGACATTATTAAAATATGACTGTGGTTACTAGTATGTGGTTATATGGATTTCTGTATAAGATAATTATAGGAAATGAATTGGCAAATATAAATTACTTTTAGCCATGGAGAATAAAACACGTGGATGATTTCTTTATTTACATTGTACACATCCTAACAATTCACCATGGTAACGACACATTATGTGAGAATTCTCTTCACAATCCATCTACAATATATTAGCAGAACTTAAAAACATAACAAGCCTCAACAACAGTCTCAATCTCCAGTCGTTGGCGAGCATCCATGTGTGTATTCTGTCAATGCTGGAGTAGTCTAGTAATGGATTGTGTGACAATACCGGCAGGTGGCGTTAGTCCCAGCGCGTGCAGGATCAAACATACTTCCGGTGTTGAGTTCCTCTGCAAGATGCGCACTGAGTGTATTTATATATACGTGATTAAAAAAAAAATGTTGCTGTCGATGTCTCAGACATAAAATGTCAATATGCTCACACAAAACAGATGTGTTACATATATTGGGTTGGGTTTATGTCATCAAACCCATTTGGTGATAATGTATTATTGTGCAAATACAACAGTATACATGTATGTTGATATAAACTTGTATTATTTCCACTTATACGAATATGCTTAATCCTAAATAGTTACATACTAAATGTCCATCTCCAGAAACATGTATAGGTAAAGTGATAACAGGATGCTATCTTGAGACACATTATTCAACGTAGGTAATTTAAATACAGTCTAGTATAGGCCTACTCTGTCAGTTTACTAAGTATGTGTGAGTTAGTAATCCTTATAATGTGAGCATTCGAAACATGTGGACTATGACAGTATCATCACACGACAGTTTGATGCCATGAATTCACCCAGTTCCCATTACTTTGATTCGCATTGCAGTTCCAAAATTAATTATTATAAATTACTAGTACTTTATTTTTAGGGAATTGAAACATGAGCCAAAAGGTGGAATTCTTCTTATCTGTCTCTATACATTATCTATATTGATGACACTAGCACGAAACCAGCATTATGCATGTGAATCAATTATGCTTGTGCAATTACTGCCTGAGCTACCATATTGGAATCAATGAAGTACCGGTATATGATTATCATGTCGATAATATTCCACTCTGTTTCCGAGAAGACAAACAATTCGTCTCTATACCAAAGGATTGAGTAAGAACTGTTGTTTGCAATGGCGACGAATTTGGAAACATAATCGCATTATGACAATTTCGTATTTCATTGTCATATAGCTTCATCATGTTTCTTTCATTAAATAGCCGATATGTGACCTATAATACTGCAATCATATTGAATGTAGTATAAACTAAAAATACGTATATACATTTGTCAGTAATTCAGCTAAATAACCCAACAAGAGCAACCTACAAGTAGATACATAATGCGCATGTGTTGTCTTGTGAACCATTACTTTAGAACTTAAAACTTCCTAAAACTACGTTTTAAAAGTTAAACTTATAATGATGAATATTCTTATAATGCGCAAAGTCCAGGCATATAGTACTTGCCTATGGCGCTATATAGGAAGCAGTATCACTAGGCCTGCTTTTCACGAAAACATCACAGCGATAGTCTGGGTGTAAATCTATAATGACGTCCTTTTCGACCATAGCAAAAGCATCGCGCACGCCCTGATTTAGGCCGGGACTAGAGTACAGCCCTTTCGTGAAACACGGGCCCATGTACCAAATTACACTGTATGTACCAACTCTGATCATTTATGTAGATTACTTATGCATCATTCTATAGATCTTGTGGCAGTTTTTGTTTTATAATTATATTTCAGTCTTGGAATGATTGTCGTCTGGCATGGAACGAGTCAGAATCTGGAGTGTCCATGATTGTGGTTCCTGCTACGTTCGTGTGGACCCCGGATGTAACCCTGTACGACAAGTGAGTCAACGTTGATGCTAGTCCTGCCAGAACTGTGGTGTAGTCTGTGGCTAAGGCGGCAGTTGGTGTTATCTTATAAGTTATAGCAGAGTTACGCCGTATTTTCGTACAGATCGGCTCAGCTTACCATGCGGTTGCATACCCAAGAAAGTTGAAGACATGTTAATTATTCTACATTGTTGAATACTAATATTGTCACGCTCTCTTAGCCACTGAGGGACCATAGCACTCTCTTAGCAATGCATTAGCTATCGGCAAAGAGAGTGTTATGGTCTCTTAGCGGCTAAGAGAGCTTCGAGAAACGATACACTGTTCTCTGATGACTTCCACCCAAACAGTTGCTAATTAAGGTGATAAACGTTCAGGGATCATTACTTATTAAATTAAGTATACTGAAGATATGGATTTGTTCTTTGTTCGTTGTCACCATTAACGTTATGAAAAACAGATCTGTCATGAATGAACTAACGTTTCTAATTAGGCATATTCACGCCAATAATGACTTTGAATTATGTCGATTTCAACATTGATCCTGTGACAACCGTGTTAATAAACGGAAGGTTAATTGGTTAACCACTCAGGCACAACTGTGTCACACATATACATTTAGTTTATTAAATATGCTGAAATGTTAAACACTGTTTTCATACATCTCATTCACTGACAGTACATTAATGAATACTGACCCACGTTTAACTAATTACCGAGTATAGTTGATTCGTGTAGACTCACGAGTTCTACATTATAAGATTTAGTCATTGTAACCACCTTTGTAGAAGACGTTCGTTGTTGATAGTGCATCTATTAGAGACAGATACATCAATAGTCATATACATTCTCATGAAATATCTATATATAAATTTTAGTATTTTATAAAAGTACATCTTCTCCTTTCAATGTTGTCCTCCATTGTCTAGCAGTGCAGACGAGGGTATCATCAAGGTGTCGCGGCAATATCGGGTCATCGTCAAGAGCAATGGCGACTGCCGACATCAGATACCAGTCGTGCTGAGAAGCTTGTGCAGGATCGACACCACCCACTTCCCATTCGACCATCAATCTTGCGCTCTGACCTTCGGCATGTGGGCCTACAACGGACTGGAGGTCAACCTCACGAATTTAAGAGACTCCGGGGACATCGGGTCTTACACGGGTCATGCTGAATGGACTCTGGACAGGTTACCTGCCAGTAGGACTGCGCCATACTTCGAGGGAGTTCCGTACCCGACTGTCGTGTACACGCTGGAGCTCACCCGGAAGCCTCTGTTCTTCATCATCAATCTGTTCTTCCCGTGTGTCCTCATCTCCACCGTGGCCATCCTGGGCTTCCTGTTACCACCGGATGCTGGGGAGAAGGTCAACCTGGAGGTCACGGTCATGCTGTCGCTGGCAGTGTTCCAGCTCATCGTCCTAGACATGATGCCGCCCAGCTCAGAGACGCTGCCTTACATAAGTAAGTCGATGTCATCAACGATGCAGTACGCGTGGCAGCATATTTAATTGAGATATGATCAATACACTAAGGCATCCGTGCAGTGTATTCAGTGAAAGCTTCATTAATCATGAAGAACAAATAATCGACCTTCATTTATCTGATATACTATACATAGTTTTTCATATTCTTCTATGGTGTCTTTCCTGAAAGAAAGGTTTTCAAAAGCAGTCAATGATCTTGGAGTAAACAAAGCTTTCCTTAACTTTAGTCAATAATATCCGTTTGCCTTTGTTAAATGAAAACCGGTATATGAATAAGAATGTCTATGTATACATAACTATAATATGATTTTAAAGACGTGCAACGTTTCGTCGGCACATTCCCGACATCTTCAGTCAGTTAAAGCAGTGACTTTTGTTAAATTAAAATGATTAATAGCGCCAATCTGAGAACTCTGATATAATATTATTGTGTAAATGGTCGTTGTAAATATGATAAAGGAGTATTCTGTCTATGATGTTGCGGACTCACCTACATCTGTATCATTTGTATCTAAATACCAAATATCTAAAATACTGTTGATAGAAATACCTCTGTTCAGTAGCGTTACTCTACAGACTACACGTTAGTACTTCTAGAAATACAGAATTCTGGTTTGGTCGTTCTAATCCATCTGGAACGTGACAATTGCTATGGGAAATGTCATGTGTAAATGAAACCATAGGATTTCTTAATTATTTGAGATCTGATTATTTGACTCGAATTCAGCGGCTGTCTAGCTGACTAGATTACTGGCGTGTCCTTGGCATCCATTTGATGACATTGTTAACTATAACATGGATCTCCTGAACAAAACGACGTATCTCTAAGGTAGCCTAGGCTCTAACCCTAGCAATGGTGTAGTCTGTGACTGAGGTGGAAGATAAGACTACTTAGAGTTACGCATATTTGTATAGCTGTGCCCAGATAACCTGATACAATAGCAAGTAAACAAAATCAAATTATCTTCAGAATCAGATCCGTTCTCTCGATCCTACACGTGGATTACTTGTGGAGCTCGTGAAGACAGTATTTATAAATATTAGGTTTCATGATACAAATGTATTAACGTTAATGCCGTGATATCTGACATGACTCTCAGTATGTCACATATGGATATCATTCTCACATGATAATTTAAAGTGAACCATTACTATATAAATTACGATGTGTTCATTTATTTCGGTGATATAATTTGAATTTAACTAATTTTAAAGAATTCAAAGAAAAGATGACAAATTAACGACATACTACCTCTATAACACATTTCAGGGAGTGTGTATCGACATTATTTAAATGTTTTGAGGTCACGTGGACCAATCAGATTGCCGGATTCACTGGATATTTATTTATACCATCTTAGCACACGTTGAGACACGTACATGTATTGATGAGACCAATGGATGATGATTGACATGTTTCCTGTTTCTAGAAGTGACTCGCTCATTCGTTCCGTCCTTGGTGGAACACGAGATTACTTCTGGTATTTTGCAGAACATGACGTTATTTTAAAGTCTTCCTGTTCGTATTATTATTTATATAGTTGGAGTGTGTTTCATGTTACATGCTTAACGTTAGAAAGTAACCAACTAACCGCTGTATGTTATATAGTTGGAGTGTGTTTCATGTTACATGCTTAACGTTAGAAAGTAACCAACTAACCGCGGTATGTTACGGTACAGCTCATCAGTTCCGGCTGATTTCGATGAAGATTTTAAGATAGATACGTGCTATATACCAAACACATTCTGCTGCCATGCCTGTGACTCGCTGGTCACTTCCCGTCTATCTACTCTATATCTGGTTTTATTACTATTCACTGTAAATGGAGTTCACGTATCGAGGTATATTATACAATCTATCCAGTTTACGTTGAGTCTAGTTTATATAGGAAGCTATTAATGGTAAACTATAGTTATATTAACATACATTTGTTTAGTACCGTAACAGCTGTTGTTTGTTATCTGGCAAATCGTAGAACACTAATTGACCCCCATAACACGACATTATTCCTCCAATACTCACACTAATAATTCAGTATGTGTGGAATCTGACTGGACTGGACTGACTTTTATGGCGCTCTGTTAATATGATTCTGATCCCGCTGTTTGATGGATTGTTCAATATATGACCTGATTTTCTGAGTTACTATCCGATATCCAGAGATAATTACTGTTTAAGCGTGTCAATGACCTTTGCATGTTTGCTCTTCAGATTAATTCACAAAATAAGAAAAACGAATTGAAACGAGATAGGAATTTATACAGGTTTCAATAAAGTGTATTTATCAACCAATCTAGATTTCTTGGATGTTATCTGTAATGATATATATATATCGCAATACTGTTTGAGTGATGACATCGTGGGTACAACATGAGACAATACTAGTATTCCATTTCATAGTAGCCGTGGGATATTTCGCTATCTTAACCGTGTAGTGTTAGGGCAAGTATATTGTGAGGTCTTCGTCGGTTTCCATCTACTAAATAAGTCGCACAGTCAAGTAAATATGACCGAACTAATCAATGTCGACATGTATAGTGCTGACACACCTTCCATGGCTAGGTTATCGAAGAGTTCCACGGGTAAAATATGGAGAGAGCGAGAGAGAGAGGGAGAGAGAGATATATATAGAGAGAGAGCGAGAGAGAGAGAGAGAGAGAGAGAGAGAGAGAGAGAGAGAGAAGGAGAAAGAGCCAGAGATGGAGAGAGAACGAAAGAAAGATAGGGGACATAACGAGAGAGGGGAGGGAGATATACCGAGAGAAATGCAGAGAGAGAGGGGAGGGAGAGATAGAGATATACCGAGAGAAATGCAGAGAGAGATAGAGATATACCGAGAGAAATGCAGAGAGAGATAGAGAT
>JAUTBX010091759.1:0-12052 GCA_032361465.1 Lepetodrilus tevnianus | reverse complement strand
TCGGATCAATCATTCATCGATTTAAAGTATATAGTAGGAAATCCGTGTTGGTTAAACGTTGACCGGTAAGCGGAGAAGCCGTGTTAACGGAGACCGTTATAGCGGGGTCTGACTGTACTTAGATATAGTGCCAATAGTTCTGTAAGCAGTATTCTAACTAAGTCTACACCGTTGTCTGCGCTACCAAGAGAACACGACATAAATTCTTAATTATAATGAGCATTCTGTGATCAATAGACTGTAGAAAGATTACGTTTTTTCAAAGAAGCTGCTTTGTGCTGTGGTCGATACAGATTGAAGGATCATATAAAGAATGAAACAATTAGGTAGAATAGTACATTGAAAAGTACCACATTATCACTTCTGATACACCGTGTACTATACGTGCAACTGAAGAGTGCTAGGTGATTGTTATAAACAATTCAATGATAGTTTGGACCAGCGTGAGCAAACGGGCAAATGTTGACAGATTTATGACATGGAATGTGCTGATAGCGCAAAGTAATGTATGTTGACCTACATGTTGTATGTTATCTATATGCACGTAGACAGTGGTCTAGTTCTGACTTCCGGTCAGAGTGTTCTTTGTGGTGGAGGTATGAAAGTGGCGGCAGAACATGGAAACATGTATTCAGATATTCTCTTAAGCTGTTTTTAATTACATAATTAACATTTAAACGAGTGGAATTCCATGTTTGCATCCTTGGGCAACAATTACACGATGTTTATGTGTGTTAAACGCAAAAAGAAATAAAGACGACGTTGAGACGGCGGCGGGAATTACGTCCTAGTTGACACTAAACAAGAAGTATAGTGTGATCATTAGTGTAGTCGGCAGATACACCACGGCATGCACGACATCAGCCAGACGCTGTCATTAACTCGACGAGAAAATACAAAAAGAACTATATTCTTCACAGCGGCAGGTCACGTTTGACACGCCCCACTCCATGCAAGTAGTACGTAACACCGCAGAGGCGGATTAATCTCATGATCTCACGCCGTGAAGCAATATGGGAACGAGATTATCTGGTCAATGCTCCACATCAACGAAGACAGTAAAACACTTAGGCTAGTATCTTGTAATGGAGTCTGGAGGCCATGTCATTGTATTTGCCGAGTTTGAAGCTGCCCTGAAATGTGTCTGTTTCCCTGATCATTGGAAGTGAAACCATATCAGCGGAAGCGTTACATTCTATGAACATTGTCAATGCGATTTTGAACGCAACTTATGAGCTACATACATTCCATTCCTTTAGAAGTATTGGAGATTAACACTAGGTGTAGATAGCGACAGTACTGTTGATATAACTTGACTATTAACTTTCCATTGAATCATCAATCATGCATGCTATCTGTCCTGTCAGTGACCTTTGATAAGCGCTGACCTTGACCATAGACGTCATGTATGCATTTTGATATCAATATTGATACCACTACAGTTATGTAATTGGTGATTTTATGTAAAGTCCTTCTATCTGTCAGGATGTGTCAACATTCCACACTTAACGTGCGACGAGAGTTGGACGAGACTTTACCAAATGTGCCTGTGAGACGTCAAAAGACGTTGTCAGTTGACGCTCGGAATTGACGATTACAAGCGATGTGTTTGATGTGTGATATACAGCTTACTGACTCTCATTGTGGCAGTCACGTGACCTTCCACTTGGGCAGTGTCTTAACCTACTGCCTGTGCTCACGAATCTGACCTATCAACGTCTGGTCAAGAGACCTGGTCACCGCCGTGATCAGCAGTCCGAGAGATCAGATTATCTGCTGGATTAATCCCGGGCTGATCTCTCTATTTGACTGAGATCAGATATCAGTTCTTGTGTGTAATACCCATTTAATCCAATTCACATAATTAGACTACTTCATGAGGTAGAAAATGGTCTGGTACTGTTTAAAGCACCACGGTTGGTTAGTTGTAGAAACATCGTCTTTATACATGGTTTCCTATAGCGAAATAGGCACACATTACCTTTAACACAAGTCATGTTATATACTATTTAAAAACAAAATTATAATAAAAACATGTATACTATTTAGTATGCATTATAGAAAATTCCACGTTATTTCTTAATGCTAAAATTGTCCATTAGATCCAGTCTTGACCCAGTGAAGGAAGTTGCTCGTTGTATTGCCAGGAAGTCATTGCACAGCGGCCACATCGTGTGCTCTGGCAACATCTGCTGTTCAAGTAGTGTGCTATCTGTGCTGGGGTTAGTCTAAGCGTGGCGAGTCACAGTGCCACCAGAATCTGTGTCGCTGTGTGAAGCGCTCCGGACTGCAGACTGTCTGTATAGTAGTAGACTGGCAGGTATTCAAGGTGTTCATAGATGATATCTGGACCAAACTGATATGCTTGTTCTCTGGAACACGGAGATGTTCCCCGTTGATACACACATCACTGTTGACTAATTACTAAGTATACAGTGGATATGTGTTCTATGTTCTTTAATGATTAGATCATAATAGTTTACGTTACGTTCTTTAAACAAGATTATAGCTGATAATAACCGGTTACAATAATGTAATATATGCAAACATGATATACTAGTATTTAAATGTAGCACTTTATATTTTCAATGAAATTATTCAATATACACTACAGCAATTCCAATAGATCAGTTGAAACTATTGTGTACATTCATTTTCTAAATATTAAACTTGTTGTTGCAATACATACATACTACGAAAGTAGCGGCGAATACAAATGCATTAAATGTATGTATACTTGTTTTATTGTTAACATATAGGCGTCGTATCAGTAATGTAATGTAACTTGTACGTCTGTAACACGACTAAGCACTCTAGTATGACATTCGGAGCCTCCACTAGTCCAGCTTAACTCCCGATGATCTCCTAATGTAACCCAATACCGGCTACTACCGGAGATATAGTTGGTCTTATATCAAGCGATATCTACCAAGAAGTATCTCTTTCAGCAGTAACTGTTGTACTATTGAGACATCACCACTATCTACTGCGAGGGATTAGCATAGCCTTGACGTCACCGAGCTACTACACTAGATCTAGAACTCACTGCCAGATTGACAGCACAGCCTATAGATGGTGATGGGGCTCTTTAAATAAGTTCAGAATAAAATAGTGTGAACAAAAATGAGTGTATTTTCAGAGAATGTAAAAAATAACAGAATTCCTCGAAGATAGAGATACTCTATACTATATATGTACGTCTGTCTGTGTCTCTGTGTCTCTGTGTATGTGTCTCTATGTCTCTGTGTTTGTGTCTGTAAACGTATTCCTCAACGCCAACCCAATGACCATTGCACTGTGTCGTGTCACCTGATGGCATTGTCCTGTCATTGTCCTGTCATTGTCCTGTCGGCGTCCTTTCACTCTGACAATGTAGACTTATGTATGTCAGATGTCATGCCCGTTTCACTCTGACAATGTAGACCTGTGTATATCAGATACACCACATGTCTGCATGTCTGTTGTCCCACGGCGATAAGCTGACAGGAAGATGTGGTCGAATCCCACTCGGTCACGGTCAAGACTGATCCCCGTACATGCATCTGCGTGTGTTTAGACGTAGATGCATCGGACTGTGTTTAGACGTAGATGCATCTGACTGTGTTTAGACGTGCATGCATCTGACTGTGTTTATACGTGACGATCGCTTCACTGATGTGCATTCATCAACTGAACTACCGGCTGCACCGGTGTTGTGGCAGCCCACTCTACCGGTTGATGCATCTCTTAGAATTAGTGTAAACAGCAGAGGAGATAAGTTGTTACGGCTCTGGTACAGAGGTACTGAAGAGGGTTAAGTTGTACGTCATAACGCCAGTGTTACATTCTCCGCCCTGTAATTACCTCCAAGAGGAGAGCTGCACGTCAAGACAGACTCACACCAATGATTGGCATTTACGCCGAGCAGTGTCAGACATCTCTGGTCCACTCCAGATGATAGGGTTTGTAAACTGTTCCACGCTTTGGCGGCTACACGTATGTCCTATAGATAGGCCTTGATGTGAGGACACTACAAGAAACAATCGGAACTAATCTTGACTGATCGTCGCCTCACTCCGGGACTCGCTCAGATCGTCGTCTGGATCAGATACACGTAATTGATTCTCCCCTCAGCGTGGTCCGCCCGAGGAGATTGCTGTAACTTGATTGATGGCGGATGTTAACAGTCATTCATATTTTAACACAAGAGTCATAAGCCCACGTATGTTCAAAGAATACGGCGATATCACGTGTATCTTTTGTATGAGTAGCAGTGCTGTAAGAAGCCATCAAGCAAGGCCGGTGTCTGGAATGTGTCAAACTAATACACCAAGATATCCGCCATCTTTAAAATGTCCGCCGTCAGCCTGAGGAGTCTATTAATGGAAACGTACACTGACGTCACTGTCGTTTGCCAAACCGGAACTGGTCAAGTCGTCTGCATGTAAAGCAGTCACTATCACTTAGAGACCGGAAACGCATCCCGAGGAGCATCAGTGACATTTAGTAACCACCGACACGCACGCGCGCGCGCGCGCACACACACACACACACCCAGCAATACACATACTATATACTATTTAAAGCTAATGATTGTTAGTTACATTTAGTTCTCAAGTCATGCATTAACAGTAATTCTTTAAACAGCAAAATCATGAAAATGTCATACTGAGTGAAGCAATTTGAATTTCTAGCGTTTCAGAAATGGTTTCAAGTAGGTTTTTAGTAATATTTCAACCGTGGCGATTCTTCAGTGTATTCGTGCCTATTTAGATGGTGTCTCCTTTGCTCCCCGTTGCGTCTCCTTTGCTCCATTAGTTTACAAACACAAATATCTATATAATTTATATCTCTATCTCTATATCATTAGTATATTTTCTTAACAATATCAGTATGTCCCAAGTTACATAGATTACCAGTGAATTACCTATATTCTTCTGATTCCGGTTCCAGTGTCATGGGTCAGCAGGTAGCATTATGAAACATAGGATCCACGATGCACGATGTCTTCAGGTTACTAGTATATCGTTTCTTGAAGCTCTCATGTCTCATACGATAGTATATGGACTCTCGTAGCGATCTCTAATACATGGGGATCGTACACTTACGAGAGCGCTATGGTCTCATAGTGGATATGAACGCTTTGAGAAACTATACCCAGGGTAATAGATCATGCCTGAAGCAATTGCAACCATACACCCACCATCTACTCCATCGTGCTCAAGTAAATAGTTTATTGAAATGGTTTCAGTCAGATATCACAGGGAGGAACAGTCTGTTTAAAATTAAACATTTAGAGCGTTGCCATTTGATCCGAACCTAAAAGGTAGCTTTAAGTAAAACAATATGGCGCTAAACGGTCATCTGGTCACTTAGTGGTCAGCGGGAGCAGATGTCGGAACAGATGTCGTGAGGGGGGGGGACGCCAAAGACGGCTACAGGCTGAGTTTGCTTCCCAGTCGGAGGGCAGAGAAATCCGAGGTCACGTGTCCAAAGTTTGTAATGTCTGCACACGCTGGGATTGTTTCTGTGGAAATGTGGTAACCATATTACCTGGAACAATGTTTCATTAGTCTGCGAGATATGTTCAAATATAACACTAGATTGTTCTTTTCTCTTTGTTTTCTTTTTCATAAAAGAAACAAACTTGGCTCAGAATTGAATTTCTAATCCTATGTGCTGGAGCAAAGAATTTCAACAGGATTTTTTCAAGCACTTATGTGTAGATGTATTTGTACTACATTCCCAGCAACTTTCATGTGTTTGCTCTTTGCTACTCGAAATAATTCAGGGTTCACAGTCATCTCGTATAGTATAGGGCCTACACAAGACATGCATCCACCAACCAATTAATCAATTCTTACTAGCTGTAGGTTTCAAAACCAAAAATAGAAATTAACTTTAAAATTAAATTTGATTCAGCAAAAGTCACATATTTCACAGTCAACAACGTGGGAACTATACTGTTACAGTGTACATGCATTTCACTGCCGTGTACAGCATTTCACTGTAGGACCTACACGACCTCTGACCTGTGTGCATGCATACCGTCACGAGCTACGTCTATGACCATGAGATCTGGTTGCATGCACTGACGGACGTTGATCTGAACTGATCTCACCTCGTGCACTGACAGGCACACACCAGTTGACGTAATAGTCGTAGACTAAAGACGTCTTTCAACGTGAAGGTGTGTCTGCTTATCTACCTATGAAATATGACTCTTATACAATCATGATCTGTTGTAACGAACGTCATATTTGTGTCACGTGCCATACGATCATGTGATATGACATGTTCTGCTACATATGAATACAATTTACAACATGTGACCTTCTTGTGACTGGACAGACATTATCATAAACATTTACAGGAACATCATCATCATCATCATCGTCATCATCATCATCATCATCATCATCATCATCATATTAAAGAGTTATCTATTGTCTATTGTATTGTCTCTATTATCATCAATATCATCATCATCATCACCACCACCACCAGCTTCATCGTCATCTTCATCGTCATCAAGACAGTTACAGTACTTCAGACCATAGATTATAATCTATGTTCAGACTGAACGTCTAGACTACTTTTGAAAAACTCCCAGGAACAGATCTAAGGTCATCAAGACAACTACGGTATTTCAGCCGTCCAGACTACCTTGGGAGACTTGTTCTGCAGGTAGACTGGCAGCCAGGTCCTCCCACGCATGCGCCGTGACGAGAGGACACTGAGGGACGCCACAAGACACAGGATGTCCTGTATCACACGTCACAGAGCTGAGATACAGCATCCGTCAAACTGTCCGTATAGAAAGACTGCGGAGAACAGAGTGATGTCATCTATTTTTCTCACCCCGAGAGTCCGTACACATTAATGAAACACGTCTCGGCGTCACCCGGTGTGCACGTATTGTGTAATAGATACATCCGGTCTACGAATTATCGGACACGATCAGGAGACATATGACGTCACGTAACCATGTGAGAAGAAGAAGAAGAAGAAGTGAGATAAACTTACCTGGGGAAAGGGATGGCAATGGGGCAGTATCATCTGGCCGAATTATTCTAATATAAGAAATATGGTTAAGCATACATGTTTGGCCTTCGCAGATTATTTTTTAAATTGTTGTTTAGAGTCGCTTTCAATATTCTTTCACTTACATCACGATTTGTCAGTTTTAGGGAAGGAGAAACGAAACCCGCAACATCCGTACTAATGTCACTTGAGAGAATGCTCGCGTGTCTTATATTACGTCAGTGGTAGTTGTGGATAATGATTCTTATGGAATATGTAAAACCACCGTTTATCTGAAATGACATAATTAGCGACGTCTTGAGGGGAGTCTTGGTTTCTGTGAAGGATGGCGGTCTGCCGAGAGTAAGGCTCTCCTTGATCTCGTGTTCATGAGAGCAGACACCGCAGGGACTGACTGTAAAGATTAATTCTCTCACTTCAAATTGGGCGATGGATCGTTCGGATAACAGATTATACGTACATTAGAGTTTATTATTTCTACATTAACCTAGAACAGTTTCTGATGTAGAGCAGAATATGATTAGAGGTAATCAACTTCGAAATGTTAGATTGTGAATATTTAATTATGTTTGATGCAATCGATGGAAATCTCAAATAAACTAGTGAAATGTATATATGTGAAAATTGAGGGAAGACATTAGAAAGTAATTATGTTGTTGTTGACCGTGATACTGTCATCGTTGTATGGCCAGATGGCCCAGTTGGCAGAGATCTAACTTCAAACAGGACCTCAGACCCTCAAACAGGACCTCAGTACCCTCAAACAAGACCTCAGTACCCTAAACAAGACCTCAGTACCCTCAAACAGGACCTCAGTGCCCTAAACAAGACCTCAGTACCCTAAACAAGACACGAGGTAGACAATGTATCTACACGTCACGATTCAAGATGGCGGCAAAGGGCAGACGGCTACTACTAGCCCGGATTGCAAGTGACATGAAAGTGCTATAATATTTATGTATGGTGTGTTGGACTCCAGTGTTTGCACGTGTGGCGCGTGTTTGGCGTGTAATGTCGGGATCCGGTCCGGTAGTCGACTCCCCGTCGAGAGGTCGAGATACGAGCTGTCTGGGATGTCGAAGCAGATGGAGCACAATCTGGACACTCGACAGGCAGGGGGATCTATCGGGGAAGATGAAAGTTTCAATATTCAGGTTTACAGGGATCCAGAGTTAATAGTTTGCGGTCATGATACGAATGTTAATATGTTGACAGTCAGCTGCACCGTGAACTTCCTAGTATATCTACGCCCCCCCCCCCCCCCCGAATTGAATTCAGTTTCGTTGCACTGGATTGGATTGGAGAAACTGACTGTTATGTAACTGTAGAGTTTACACGAACATATTATGTAAACATAACGCAGTACTAATGTAGGAGTCAACTAACCGGAAGTGCACTATCTATAATGTGAGGTTATTGCCCACTGTTCACACCTGCTGCGACAGATGGCGTGTTGAATGAGTTGGAGTAACGCTACAACTGTCTGCACATATTTAGCCAGAACCTGACAGGTGATATACACGATATGGGTGGTAGACTTGTAGCATTTCATCAAATTAAATACCATTTAATTAGATTATATAGAATGTATCATTATGTATGCTGAAAGTTGGTAATTAAATTTTAGGTAGGTGTTCAGAGGACCTACATTGCATCTCCTACATACGTATTGTGTCAAATAGTAAGAGTCAGTTTAAGTCGTGCATTTAGCCGTGTAGGCGTACGACAAGAAGCTCGGGCACCTGATGTCATCTACAGATGGAATACTACGTGTGGAATACCCGAATGTGATGGGAATATCATGTGGTAAACAGCGAGATCGGAGTGCGCTAACTTGAAGTATTTACCCACAAACGTCTACCTCGACGGATTGTAGCACAAACATGTTTATTTTCTCGCATTCCGGGCCACACTCGAACATCATCGCCAAAACTCCCATTACAATGAGCATTTGCCTCTCCACGCTTCGCTGCTTCTGTGGATGGGGTCGGTATTATTACACTCCAAGATCCGACAGTTGTGTTCGCCATCATCTCTGACGCAGGAACCGCGATCGTTGAATCGCTTTATCTGAAGAAAATACAATCCCAGAGAGCTTATCTCAACCTGAAGCCTTCTTCAATCTCATCTGCACATCAGCGGAGCAGCTCTACGACTTCTTATCGTCTGCTGTGACGTCATCGGGTTACAGCTCCGCACCAAGCACTTCATGACCGGAAGTGTCACCACGTGACTGGCCACGACTACAGTAGGCCTATACTAGTAGATCGTACGCCATCTAGAGACTTGAACTAGATTCATCTGTAACGTTAGATTCGTATCTTAATGACTTATTTCTGTCTAATATGTTAATCATGTCTTCACCATTGTTCCAGCTCGGCCTATTCAAGAGTCATCATGTCATATAGACGTACAGTGACCACGTTCTCATAGGACCATGTGCCCTGGATTATTGTCTTTCTATTCAAAGTAGCACCAGGATAAGGAACCTTCTGTACGTTCTTCCAATTAGAAGGCCATCCACGTCCTAGTATCATTCAACTCTGTCAAGTCAAGTACTGCAAGATATATCGCCACCGTCAGATCCTAAAATATAACATTTCTTATTATAGTAGTATATTGAATTATCCACGTCGAATAACCTAAGCGTGATCAGTGTCTTCTGGTATACTAGTAGTGTCGTAAACTGCAATGGGTGTGAACTGTGTGGATTAGACTAGTAGAAGTTACTACATTTAGAACACGACACATTGATTTGCATTGAATACTTTTATGATGTTCTATTCACTTGTATTTGAACAGTGTCAGTTGTTTTGGAATAAAGCCTCTTCTACAAAACTAGTAGGCAAGAATAGAGTTGTAGGATATGATTGTCTTATTAATAGGATATGGAATCGTGGATAATTCCTGAAAATGAGCACAAATAATTCCCTTAATTGTTCTAAATAAATTAATACCATACTACTCCATATATTAAATCAATGATGAATAAATTATAATTTTAATTGCTTGAGGTTCTCAATAACAGAATATCCCCCATGACTGGTAAGGCGTAATTTCTTATAAAGTAATATTCAATGTCATATCATAGCAGTGTTTACCAAATTAATCACCTCCAAACTGAGGATTGTCCAGTCAGGAAGTGACGTCATTCCATGACATGTCTAATCTCGTGCAGCTGCGTGACCTAACGAGATGATCCCCATCAGATGGTCAACCGATACGACACAACCATACCCTCAACCCGTGGGATCGAACCCGCTACGGAAATAAATACGGGTGGATTTTGAGGGTGTGCCTGAGGACGAGGCATCTGTGTTTACACGTACAACTCTTGTAAATACAATCAGGTATTAGCTCGACCAGAGATCAAACAGGTTAAGAAGTCCACTGTCAATGGACAACATCCACCCAAGAAAGTGCATCCCCTCTTTGTTAACATGGCTTCTCCGTTTGAGCTATAGATGTCAAGTTAATATTTCATTGTCAACCAAAAATATCAGAAGCATATCGTTTACAAGTAACTGGATGGAGTGAATGGTCTGTATATCCCCTACTTTAGAGGTACACAGGTATTAAATCGTCATCCCTTAGTCCGCGGATAGCTGACATACAGCCTAGGCTATCAGTTACAGATCTCCAGGCGACCACGCTCAAATGAATCAAAGGATGCATGGTTTGTGGACAATTACTGTGCGTGGCTGGGTGAGGCTGAAGAATACAATCTAGGTACATGTACATTGTGATCTATATGGAAAATGTACAAATTGCATTTAATGACCAATTAAGAAGTACATTATTGGCTCATGTTTCAGACATTCAAATTGCTGACGTTTTTAAGTTTGTTTCACACAGAACAAATATTTATTCTCCATAGATTGCGATGTACTCTGATTCTCTGATCTATTAAGTGTATTGTAGTTCCTTCAGAAGAGTGGTGTCCCCTACCTGACCCGCCAGGTGGTGTTCTGTAATTACCACTCGTATTGCATGCTGGGTAAGTCTCTGCTTGTCCTGAGAGACAATCAGGAACTGCACGTGCATGACTCATCACAATCGGACAAATGACTGCATACAAATATCACACAATATACAAATTGAAACATCGCTAGTCGTAAAGTAAGAACTAATCACTTGCTTTGATGTTAATGCGAATCTAGTTTTCTTAACAGACATATAAACCGTGGAATCTTCATAGACTGTCTGTATGTTTTCATGGTTTTAGTGGTTGATGATATCGAAGAGAATATACCTTTCCCAAGTTGTAGCAGAGAGCACATAACTCTCGTGAAAGTGTGGCGATGTCTGACGTTAATGTGCTACTGACGATGTTAGATATGTAAGAAGAAGAAAAGTAATGGCTATTTTATGTTCTATATAACAATAACAATGCACATTAGCATTGTATAGCAATTATTCCGAATAATAAAAACAATATTTTATATTTTAAAATCCAAAGATATTATACTAGTCTCAGTAACATGTTAAAGAATAATCAAATAAAGCGAGCACGTGCTGTATCTGCGTGTGTCCAAACGTTTTGAATGAGCTTGCAGAAATATCCATAATCTGCTACTTTATCATGTTTATGGAATTTATTTGACAGGCGCTACCAGATTTCCAGCGTTTTAATACGCCAATGTGTAAAATCAATTATTTTTTCTACTTTTAATATGGATAACGCTGCTGTGACATCTTGCCCTGGGGAATAGGTCTATCTCAATCTTAATATTTATTACATCTCAGATACAGAGAATGGGTATTTAAAAAACTATTTCACACATCGGACGTGCTGCAAATTTTAAGCGATTTACATGGAGAACGTTTGTAAGAGATTTATGTAGAAGTTTTGAGAGATCCGCTGGCTATTAGCGTCCAACACCAATCTGCGGGATCTTGCTTGTTTTTTAAACTTTATATATTAGTTGGGCAAATCTGACGATAGTTGAATGTGGATGGCTATTAGGATATTTTAAATGATGTTTGCCTTTATTACTACAGCTCCATGAACGTTACACGTCACAGCACA
>JAUTBX010091648.1:0-12053 GCA_032361465.1 Lepetodrilus tevnianus | reverse complement strand
ATGGTTTTTGTAAACATTTGTTATTTGTATCATTATTCGGGCCAGTAGGTTTTCAGCGGTAATTTCTAACACTGATTGTAACCCTGTATGTACCCCTTACATAATCGGGAACTTGCATCTGAATCCATTGTACTCCCTAGACACCGTAGAAGACCAGCGCGCGGTACACTGACGACAAGTACCATAACTTGGCTTGTGTTGGTGCATGTTGAGGGGTCGACATTAAATTACTGTTTTTCATCAAAAATATGTTTTAAAGATTTTTTTTACCATTTTATATTCAATGTCCATGCATAAACTGACGCAAAACAATCATTTATTTTCAATTTGAGCAGATAGGACTAAATCATTATGGTCTTGCCCTTTAACCCTATCCCTGCTGAAGGCAACCAGGGATGCCCTAGAGAGCTATGTGTCTAGTTCAGCAGGGTGAGGGTTAAGCATGGTGTTCTCCTTGCAATTCAAATTGGGAAAGAAAAAAAAGTATTAATTAAAAAGTATGTGAGTATGCATATATGCGGCATTATGTTTCATCCATTGTGATGATGTGATCAGACATTTAAGCATACTATAGAATAAGTTGTCGCCTATGGGTGAGATAGAAACTAACTTTAAAACTTCCTAACCCGAATAGTGATACAAATAACAAATGCTATGAATTTCTACTAGTCTCTACGTTTAGCATTGGGAGAAATGGCCCGGACTAGAGGACTAGTGTTAATTTCCATCCCTGTTGCCGCCGTGACGTAAAACATTAATTCAATCAAACTACAGTATACTTTACGGTGAAGTGTGGAATTCCACCTACAACCTTGTATAGCCTGATTTAACATAGTCGTGATGATGTCAGTATTTTACCAACGGAACGTTGAACGATGCTATTGTGGTGACGTTAGTGATCTAATTGACTGTAAAGTAGTGGTCAGGGAACTATTATCATCCAATACCTAATAAATAAATCTATTGTCAATCCGACACTCTGATTGGTTCGCGTGACCCCAAAACATTGCATTCATACTCTGATGAACGAAATTTTCTTCGGCCAGGTGCTTGATTGACAGTTTACCGGTCGCGGCTAATGTCAATATCAAATATTATTGCGCTGCGCTTGGAAGTTAAATTATTAAATATATAAACGTTTTTGTTATTTCAGACTATCGAATGAATGTAATCTCTACCAATTTGTTACGTAATTTATTTATAAGGATTGACTGTAATTTTCTTTAGGTTCATCGAGGTATGAACGAAAAAAACGATGTGCAAACTTTGCACATTGTTTTTTTCGTTCATACCTCGATGAACGTAAAGAAAATTACAGTCAATCCTTAAATATCGCCCCCACCCTGCTGTAGGAACTTCTGCAGTCGTAATTGATTTTGATTTTGGCATATTTTTAATAAACACCTACTAATTCCCGATAGAGAATAATTGGAGGAATAATTGTATTTTCTGTTAAATAAACACCTGTCGTAATTTTGTCTTGAATTGTTTAGTGCTGGCAATTTCGGGCCCCGATATTACGAAACTTTTCTGAGTACGATTCAATGCTCAACTCAAAGGTTGTTCACAGATCTCCATATAAAATCTGAGCTTGAGCTTGAAATCGTACTCAAAAAGTCTTTGACTCCGACTGTCTTTCAGGTTATAGATAATTTAACTTTTGTGGTGGGTTTAATTTAATTTTTTATTTTATTTTTCCTATGACAATGACGGGGTATTTCAGGCTATATAGCTGCAACATAAAGCCTTAATACAATCAATTTCAGGTTGTAGATGATGGTAGTATGGTATAGATATATCACGGCATGCAATCTGCTTGAATAATACCCTAATCTTTTAATTACAAGATAAGGCTGGTAAGGTGTTATGATAAATGATATGCAGGTATTCTTGGTATTGATGATACGCGATACAAGACTCTCCTTTAGAGCTTCTAAATGGTGCCTTAGCGTGCCTTGATCGTGTGCCGAGTCTCTCAATGCATTGTAGCGGGTCGTGTCGGGATCGCTTGTTACCCTGTAAAACGACCGTTGAAAAAGAAGCCCTCCGACACAATAGACACGGCCTTCCGGGGGACCAGCTCGGAGTCAGGGCAAGAATCTCGGGGGTCGGGCTATCAGCGGACCGATGATCCCTCTAAACATTTGCACTGTCCACGATTACATGATGACTAATTGGATAAGTCTTCTGCCCATTGTTGTCCGCCAGAAATCAGATCGGCTGTCGGGTGGATTCCGGCTCTCTCGCAGGGCAGGGGAGGTGACTCCGCGGGGAGTTCCATGCAGCAGTTGCCGTGCGTCGTGGTCGGTGCCAGATACAGTCACAGGGATCGCACATTCCAGGCCGTAGCGTGTCGGGGTGTCGGTGTGTGTCTGCAGCCACACGTAGTCGTCTCAGCTCGTCACGTCAGCGAGTCTTGCTGCCTCTACAGTCCTCCCGCTGCCAGCTCTTGTTCGCGGCGTTTAACCCCTATTTGTCACTTTGTGCGCCGGCTATGATAGCAGCACCCCCTGGTGGGCGTCGTGGCAAGGTTCGGCACACGACTTTGACAAGTCTGTGACGTTATCTCAGCTCCACAGACTTAATCGACACCCTCCAGACTCTATCTTTGAAATCAAACACCCAGCAATTAACTTGTGATATCTAAAATAACAACTAATGCACACTACTGTGTGAGCTGTTTTAATATCCCTGCATTAATCATGATAGTAGAAAGATTGGTAGTCTTCTATGTATAGTAAAGCAGCCGTATACTCGTAACTCAAACTCCACGTTACTCATTACTATAAAACAATTACGAAATTTTAAGAAAATTAATTTTATCTCGTGTTTATTTTCTGATCAGGAAATTGAACTCATCTGGATTGTGTTTGAAATAAATTATCATTGTACACTTTTTACAGCTGTATCTACATCTGTGTATGTCTAGAAATCCGGTGGTGGGTTAATACTGCAGCTAAAGCTGAGGATTTCAAGTTGTTTGCCGTGTTCACGGCTGCAGGTTCACCCAGCCTTGACTGGGAACCGGGCGTCAAAATAGAAAGTGTTGACTAATTTATGCTAATTTATTACTGATTATTCGAAATTATGCTTTGACGACTGGCATGTTTCGACTACTATTCAGTGAATGGGACATTGAGACATCAACTGACACATATTGACAGTTGTTGTATCAGTGATCGAGACATCGAGACGTAACATTGAGACTGACGATTGTTCCGAGCTGTAATGTATTCACCTGCTTAAATGAAATTGATCACAATTTGAAAATGAATGTATGGGATATTTCGGGGTGGATTTAATGTAAGGTATATAATTAATGTAATGTATATTTTGGGGCATTATAATGAATGCATATATTCAGGTATAATTAATGTAACATATATTTGGGGTGGGGTGGGGGGCATAATAATTAATGTAATATATCTTTTATTATATTTAATGTAAGGTATATTTTTAGGTTTACTTGTATTTATATAGATATCAATAATAAAGTATATCTCACATATTGATGATTGTTTCGTAGGCATATTTTAAAACTTTCAATATTGGGTAATTAATCAGACAGTTCTCTTCAATATTGAACCACTAATCCTGGTGATTTCTACCGCCACCCATGCTGGTTGCGAAGATGATCTAGAAGCGGGTCGAGATATTACAAAGATATTGTATGGATTTAGCCAGAGTTGTTGATCTATTAATACGGTAAACGTACTATTTTCAGTCCGGGATCCATATCTTAATGTAACTTATTCCGGCCAGAAATCTGGCCTATGATCAATGGTAATTGTACGTGATTGGTGCGACGTCCGCGATAGCAAGGCCTTTCATAGATAAAACTATCAATCGAAAATATTATACAATGTTTACATTTTGTCTGGGGAAATGCGGGTGGGGTAGGATGAGATGGGGTGGGATAGGATGAGGGTGTGGTGGCGGTGGGGTAGTATGAGGGTGTGGTGGGGGTGGGAAAGGATGAGGGTGGGGTGGGGGTGGGGTAGGATGAGATATGGTAGGGTGTGCAGCGATAGAAACTTACCTATAAAACCAATTAGCCCGGATAGTGATACAAATAACAAAAATTCACAAAAAGCATGAATTTCTATTAGCCCTTAGGATACCTTTATTAGCATTGGGAGAAATAGCCCGGGCTAACGGGCTAGTGTTAATTTCTATCCCTGGTGTGGAAGAATGAGATAGGGTGGGGTAGAATGAGATAGGGTAGGGTAGGGTAGGGTGGGGTAGAATGAGATATGATGGGTTGGGGGTATTGATCCCATTGGAAAAGGAAGAATTCATGACACTTTGCTAAAATATTTTAATTATTGTTAATTTTATTGATATTCATTGACAAATATTTATACAACACAGACGAGAGCTAAAGAAGTTAACTCAAAAATAGCATGTAGAAGTTAGACGCAATACTGACTGAGCTACGTGAACAAGTTCACTGGAATATGCTTCCCCTTGCTGTAGTCACCCAGACAACCATCCACAACCATCCACAACCACCTTTATTTAGATGTATGTTAGTCATTAGAAATAGAAGTTTTAATACGGGAATGACGGGATTCCGCCTTTATACACAAGTGTTAGAATGTCGTGAAAGCCGTTCTAGAGAAATGCAGTGTGCATAGTAATGACAAGTGCTTGGAGAGATAAACAGTATTTACAGCTAATTGTATTGACTCTGTCATTAGCACCCCCCACCCACACGGTTTGGGCTGGTCTGTTTGATAGGTGACGAACAGGAAAAGATCAAGTTGTTCAAGGAACAGTGACATTCCATGTTTGGAGTAAGGGGTGACATTTTAGCGAGCGCTTCCCGAATCCCTGGTGTGTCTCGCTGACATGGGGCTCTAGTTAATCGGTCTTTGGGGCGGTCGTAACTTGCTATTTCACACTATCCCCGGTGTGTCTCGCTGACATGGGGCTCTAATTAATCGGTCTTTGGGGCGGTCGTAACTTGCTATTTCACACTATTGGTGGTTTTCTTCCCAGCAGGGTAGATGTTTTCTACAATTGTGTTTGTTTCCAATTGAGAGCTACTCCGTGTCGGATGATGTTTTAGGCTTTCCTCCCACCAGAAACATGCAACTTGTCGCAGTCCCTCAGGAACATTGTCACAGTCACGGCCTCTCCCACAGACCGATCATAGTGCTACAAGAGTCATAGTCTCACATTATAACGATACAGTTAGACACTGGAGCAGGAACCGGGTCTATTTTAGTCTATTAGAGCGGCTGTAATACAACACTGTCAACAGACGGCAGGAGTTGTTCTTGTAGCTCTCGGAATTACCAGCGCGGGTGCTGTCCGCTCTGGTGCTCCGGCCATGCTAACAGTCCCTACGATCAGCAGTGATAACGGTCCCTACGATCAGCACTACTAATGGTCCCTATGATTAGAACTGCTTTATTGTCCTAAAGATCAGCACTGTTAGCAGTCCCTATGATCAGCAGTGATAACAGTCCCTAAGATCAGAAATACCAACGGTCCATACAATCAAAATATCAATAGTCCCTACGATCAGCACTACTAATGGTCCCTATGATCATAACTGCTAACAGTCCCTACTATCAGAAATACCAACGGTCCATACAATCAGAAATATCAACGGTCCCTACGATCAGCACTACTAACAGTCCATATGATCAGAACTGCTAACAGTCCCTACTATCAGAAATACCAACGGTCCATACAATCGAAATATCAACGGTCCCTACGATCAGCACTACTAACGGTCCCTATGATCAGCACTACTAACGGTCCCTATGATCAGAACTGCTAACAGTCCCTACTATCAGAAATACCAACGGTCCATACAATCAGAAATATCCACGGTCCCTATGATCAGCATTAATAAGTGTCCCTACGATCAACACTACTAACTGTCCCTATGATCAGAACTGCTATTTGTCCCAAAGATCAGCACATGTGCTGTTTACCATGCTGATGCCTGTCCGCTCGCCACCCCAGCGATTCTCCTTAAATCCAATTAACATTTTTTTCCTGGGCAAATCTCGCTCGGGATGCCTGTTCTGTTGACCGACAAATCGTGTGCGTACTTTTACAGGTCGGACAGATATTTGTCTCCATATTTAACTCATTTAGCCACGGACTGCCACTACTTATTGCCAGGTTACATATAGTGTTATAGTTTGGCATGAAATGCATTGACACCACTATTCCGTAGATTCTCTCGGTAAATACCGGTAATTCATGGAATGAAAAACAAAAAAAACTCCATTTTCTTATTTAATTTGCCCTAACCAAAATTAAATACTAAAAAATATTGCACCAGTAATAACAAATCTGTTTATATAACGATTACCAAATATTTTGATTAAGTATTATTTTATGCAAAGGGACTACGTTCGAAAGAAAGAACGGGTAAAAAGGCTCGATTTGTACGTGCTGATGCTCTTCTTCACATACCCGCACGTACAAATTCAGCCTATTTGCCTGTTTCTTCTCTCGAACGTCGAACCTCTGCATAAAATAATACTTACTCAAAATATTTAGTGATCGTTATATATAAACAGACTTTTTATTACTGGTGCAATATTTTTATTTTTTATATTTTGGTTAGGGCAAATGAAATAAGAAAATGGAATTTTTTGTTTTTCATTCCATGAAGTATTTACCAAGATAATCTACGAAATAGGGTTTGTCAATGCATTTCATGCCAAACTATGGATCGCATGGATCCGGCATGCAAGGCTCAATGCTTTACGTCGGGACACCTACAGAACGTACGAGACGCTTCGTACTCGTATTGGTCTCACGCTCTCATTGGGAAGGACTTTTAGTTTTTCCCCCGACCACCTACTTGAGGAGACATAGCTGTAATGGCCTGAATATTTGTAGTATTAAATCCAATAAATGTCTGTGAAGAGGGCCTAGGTCCTTGCAACAGTTTAGGGTGGTCTGTGGACGCTGGGCAAATAGCAGTGGAAAGCTGTAGGGTCCTTGTCTGCCGGTCGGAATGCAACACCTCTCGTTAGCCGCTCAAACACTCCACGCACCTCGTGAGATAAGCACACCATTTGTACAGATATCCATGCTTTAATAACCCTCCCTCGTAGCCGTGATACCACCGCTAAATGTTGTCTTCTGAGTTTCGAATACAGTGCCGTGCCATTCAATGCCGTTTCAAAATTTGCGAAGCACTTGTGTTAGTCTCGGGTATAAGAGGGGAGGGGGGCACGAGTGTCCAAATCAAAAGGGGCAGAGAAATATTTACGAGATGTGTGCATGTTTAATGAACGACGTTGGTGTTTTACTTGACATACGACGTGACAGTCTTGAGAACTATTAAATTTGGGTTTACATAACATTCAAATACATTAACTTTCAGAATAATATTGAAATTGTTATCTGAAATTTGTTTATACCTGTTCCATAACAAAGTATAGAGTTTTTATTTATATTTTTTTATTTTTTTTTGCGACCTGAAAATTAGTTTGATTGAAGTTTGACAGGAAGCCATGTATGCACGCTGTCAGTTTGGCTTCCGCCGACCTCACAATGTCTCGCTACAGCAGGGTTATCACAGGTAGTAGATACAGGTAGTTTATGTTGTGTTTTATTGTCTTGTCTGCGAGGTATATAATTGAATCAATTAGTCGTGGTAAACACCAGCTGAGTACGTGTGTGATATGAGCACTGAGGTGGTAAATATCAGTTCATATCAGATACACGGTTGATCAGAGACAATGAGTCAGTGGACCTGAGACGGCGTATCTCTCCACAGTATCAGCGACAAGTGACACAGTGGCCACGCGAGATAATCCACACGAGATAATCCACGTGCTGTACGCGTATGGTCGTCTCGTTTCAGGAATGCCACGGGCCGCGTGCTGGACAATGTGCCGGACAGAGACCATGGCCACCTATCTGTGTCGGTGAGATGCCAGCTGTGTCGGTGAGATGCCAGCTGTGTCGGTGAGATGCCAACTGTGTCGGTGAGATGTCGGCAGTATTGGTGAGATACCAGCAATGTTGGTGAGATGTCAGCTGTGATGGTATTGGTGAGATACCATTAGTGACATTCGGTGAGATACCAGTAGTGACCTTAGGTGAGATACCAGCAGTGACCTTCGGTGGGATACCAGCAGTGACCTTCGGTGAGATGTCAGCTATACCGTGTTGGTGAGATGTCATTGTAGACAGGACACATAAAATTAGACTGGAAGACAACTTGAGACACTTGTACAGTGACCAATCAGCTCGCACACAACCAAGTCTCCTCCCAATCAGCTGACAGACTACTGCACCTACCCATGCTGCCTCTGAGCTGCATATCGACATACCACAGCATACCACTAGCATACCACTGCAAGACAAAGGGGCCCTGACTGGGTTTTGATCAGTGACACAGCTTCACCCGCAGGTCAACAGTTACACGTGTTCCGTTGGTGTGGCAGTGCGACAAAACACGTGTTTCACAAGTCATTAGACACAGACTGTAGGACAATGCGGCTCGGAGGGGGACAGCTTTGTCTCACCATTGTTAATCTCCACCATATCAGTGTCGGCTAATTGCGGAGGAATTTCTCAAATTCGTACTTAATTATAGCCGTGTTTGAGAGATCCAGATGGGACGGTGGAGGGATCTGTCCGACACAAAGACCAGCAAGTGGCAACACATCACCGAACCTGTCACAGTTCACCAGTGGCACTATTCCGTCTGAGTTATCCCCGCTACTCACGGCAGATACATGCGTGGAACCATTCCGCTGACGACCTCCGACCTCGGAGGACTGATCTCGCTTTACAACAAGGGATTGAGGAAATTACTCAGTCATGGTCCCTCATCAGTTTTAGCTTACATTTCTCCGAGTCGACTCGCGCAACTCTAACTGACGTTCCTGCAAAGTTGCAATAACTCCTGTGCTAAACTGTGACACTCGTACCATGGCCTTAGCTTACATTTCTCAGTCGACTCTCGCAACTCTAACTGACGTTCCTGCAAAGTTGCAATAACTCCTGTGCTAAACTGTGACACTTGTACCATGGCCTTAGCTTACATTTCTCAGTCGACTCTCGCAACTCCTGTAAAGTTGCAATAACTCCCTTGCTAAACTGTGACACTTGTACCATGGCCTTAGCTTACATTTCTCAGTCGACTCGCGCAACTCCTGCAAAGTTGCAATAACTCCCTTGCTAAACTGTGACACCCGTACCATGGCCTTAGCTTCAGCCTTAGGCATAGTCTGCCTGAAACTAAAGGCCTTAGCCAACTAAGACAATATCTCTGTGCATACAATATCACCTCTGCATACTAGTCTGCTGTATGCCATCTCGTCTAGTCTGCTATATGCTATCTAGACTAATATCAAAATCTAAACTGAAAAGTCATGATGAAAGTGAAAGAATCTTTAGAGTGATTCTAAACCCCAATTTAAAAAACCCCACAAAAAAACAACAATAAAACCCTACTTCTGTGGAATGGTAAAACAGGGATCCGTAGGCATCAGAGATCCTAGATGGAGTGTCGTCGTCGCAAATGGGTGGAATATTCCCGCTATGATGTAAAGCACTAATTCAATGCATAATGCGCAGTGTGATAAACCTTGAGTAAACCTATTTCTACGTGCCCTCTGCGCCTTACTATTGAATTTGAATTTTCTCATCCTACCATAAACACACCACGATGTGAAAGATTCTTTAACTTTTCTTGTGTTTTATTATGTATCTCAGAAATTAAATATGTCTGAATCAAACTGAATATTTGATAGTTTGTTGTGCATGTTTTTTTCACCATTATATTTTCAATGAATAAACTTTTCAAGCTATTTGCTGCATTGTGTAGAGTGAGACGATCTTTCTTTAACCCTTTCCCCCACTGAATTAGGCACATCCACAATTCTTTATGGCATCTCTGGTTGCCTTCAGCATGGAGAGGGTTAACCTTCATCCTGCTCTGTGCTACCAGAGATGTCCCATGATACAATGGCCATTACTTCAGCGGGTACCTTCAGCATGTACTCAGCCAAGTAACAATTCCAAAAGTGAAACATTTAAGCAAGCGTCCAAGGCCGATACTGATCAGGACCAACGTACATTTCTCTCTCTGGCGTCATTGAACTGCGACCACTTGTGTTTTTTATAGTATATATACACATGCCAGGTGATCTGTGAGCAGTGAAGTGGAAACTCCAGACGTTGGAGCCCGACAAGGGCTTACAAAGGGTCGTCATGCACAACCCTCTCTCATTCTGCTCCACAATTAAGCCTCCATAGAGCTTTAACACGAAATTCGAGTCCCGTCTGGCTGTGTGATTTTTACCTGCGAGTCTATGAAATGTATTACTAAAGCAATTAGCGTACAAAGACGCCAATAGAGCCCGTACAAGCTTCTCAAAGACGGCAATACAACTTGTGTGAATATGTGAAAGAATTTGTGCAGGATATGTGGGAATTTGCACAAGGTGAAGTCTTTGTGATATTTATGTGTGTTATTTATTTGTTGTGTTGTCATTTATGGCATAGGCGACTTTTTGGCCACCAATGGAGTATATGTACATTGAAGGAATTTCGATTTCAAATGGGTCAAATTGGATGTAAAGAGTTTGTATTAAGAAAAGCAGCATGTATTCATCATAAATTGTCATATTGTTGATACCTCAAATTGTGTTGTTTTCCTTGACCATCATCTGATATGACTTGCTATAGAGGGTATCCTTTTACAAAACTCTCTTATCCGCTAAAAGTCCACAACACCCTCTATTTGTAGTGTGTCAGCAGAGAGAGCAGTTATCGTCACTTAGTAGATTTATAAGAGATTTGTGAAAGGATACCCAGAAATTATACCCCATGTTGTCGGAAGGCATGACAAGTTTCCGTGGATCTGCTAATTTATTTGTCCAGGGGTCGATTTATTTGCTGCGGACATTGCATTGGTCCTGTAGCCGCCAAACCATGGGCTTGTTTTCCACTGACTAGTCCGTGTATCGTTTTCAAGATGCTTGCTTGGAAGTGCAAGTTTGATATTTGTCTCCAAACACAGACAAAGCGCATATATTTTGGGGTCCAAACGAACACTTGCATCTGCATCTATTGAGGTTTAGAGTCGCTTTCAAGATTATTTCATTTCTATCACGACTTGTCAGTTTAGGGCAGGAGGAAATCAGCAACATCTGTAACCAACGTCTCTATAAGCAGACAGAAATTACTATTATCTGTCATCGGATGAAAAGAAAGCAAAAAGCCACATACAGTATATCTGATTTATTTACAATGACACGGTGACAACCTCGTACGCAAAATAATCAATTCACAGTCATCCACTCAGTCAGATCAAGTCAGTCAAAACTACAAACAAATAAATATTGATGGATATATAAATATGTATTGATGGTAATATTGTAACAAAATGTTGTAATATGCGGGCCTGCGTGTACGAATCTGCGTAATGCTAATACGGCAACTCCACCCTTATCCGTGACCGACACCATTGCTAAGGCCGAGAGTTTAGCTTACTTTAGAGTTACGCAGTTTCATTCAGCAGAGCCCAGACCCCGAGATTACGAAATCTTCTTAGTATGATTTCAAGGTCATGCTCAAGCTCAAATTCTATATTGGGATTGGTGAATAAAACTTTTTCGAGTTGAGCATGAAATGATACTTATAAAGATTTGTAACCTCGATTTCATGCTCGAGCTCAAATTCCACATGCAGATTTGTGAATAAAACACTTTCTCGAGTTGAGCATGAAATGGTTGGCACTACTCAAAGATTTGTAACCTCATTTTCATGCTCAAGCTCAAATTCTCTATGAGGATTTGTGAATAAAACACTCGAGTTGAACATGAAATAGTCCTCAAGAGTTTTGTAACCTCAGGACCAGATCTCATCATCACGGAGACTTCATACAATTTTTATTATTGTTAGACATTACTGGTTGCCATGACTTCCTGCTATAGTGTTGGGCATCTCAGTATGAAGCAGGGCACCGTTTCTTGTAGCTCGAGATTCCTCTAGCCTCAATGCTGACCATGAGAGACTGTTTGATATGACATCGTCAGTATCATGGTCTCTCATGGTCA
>JAUTBX010091537.1:912-12057 GCA_032361465.1 Lepetodrilus tevnianus | reverse complement strand
CTATCAGCCTGCACCAGGTCCATGTTGACCTTCTATCAGCCTGCACCAGGTCCATGTTGACCTCCTATCAGCCTGCACCAGGTCAATGACAAGTTCTAGGCTCCCATATTTGTACAGACAACAAATCCGATAAAAGAAAATGGTAAAGCAAGTGCTTATTTCTGTAAAACTCAAACATTGTCAAATACAGTCCAATTTATCTGACGCCACGGGGAATTTTATTTCAATGCATTTCCAGTTCGAATGGGCTTTAATGGAATAAAGATGTAATCCACTGTAATTAATATTCAGTTTAACATTGATTATATTACAGAGGCATGCACACACTACACGGTCGATAGAATTACTTGAACATTAAAATCCATTTTGAAATTCCTTGCAAGGAATCCAACATCAAATATAAGGATCTTATGTATCGTGTATAACAATACAACTATTAGTATGTTTAGTCGTGTACTGTGGATAAAGTGTTTATTGCAAAGAATGTGTACATGATTCGGTTCTAATAGTATACATATTGACTGAGATGCTTTACAATGTTGACCTCTTCTAAACATATGATATAACCACGTCGTTGTATGGCTCAGTGCAGCTGCTTCAGAAGTCAGACTACGGTATCTGTGTTTGCGGCCTCCAGACTTACCCCTCGTCATCCGTCAAGATAGCCATCTACTCTCAGACCATTTGCATTGGTCACGACTGATGTTATGCTTTTTCTTCTTTTGGATTAGAACATCAAGCTAGATGTTATGTTGGAGATATCTAAGACTAGATATTGTGATTATGCTTTTCTTGAAGTCGTAATTTCCTTCTGCCAATCTGCTGCCATATTGTGACTTCAAGGAGTGTTATTCATGCCACGAAGCCTCTTTGGTATAATCCAATTAAACACTTTCCGATAAAGCTTAGGAGCACTGGTGTCCTAGGTTAATGTACACCATGTTAACTTCACACGCAATATACGAAGATATTGTATTCCCTGATTTAGTCATAATAGTGTACATATCTTGTAGTAATGTAAGGCTTCATTATTCAGATACCGCCGTACACTTCGGATAATATTCGCTGTCAGTGGATTGCTATGTCAATAGACCAATTCCTAGCATGTGTTAACTGAGTTTTACGGTTCTAACTGTGTTCTACTCCCAACTATGACATGGACGTTAGAATATCTCTCGGATAAAGAAACGACAGCTTACCTATAAGTGGGACAAAGTCTGAGGTTGGAGGCATGCTTTCGGCAACCAGCAACATGAAGACAGAATATGACAGGAGTACTGTGATGATAAGGGTGATCTTCTCCCCGGCATCCGGTGGCAAGCTGAAGGTGAGGACACTGAGCACGTTCAGCCAGAAGCACGGGAACAGGATGTTGAGAACGTAGTACAGGATACGCCGGTTGATGACGATACTTATCGTGACATCCGGGTATGCGGCGTCTCCTATTGGGTACACCACCTCATGTCTTACAACATCATACTTCGTCAGCCGCCACTCGCCGTTAGTGATGTAGTTGGAGACGTCGACATGGCCGAACTTATTGAGGAGGTCCACCTGAGCCTTGTCGTAAGTCCACGAGCCGAACTTCAGTATGCACTGCTGACTGTCGAACGGGAAGTAGGCGATGTCAATCTTACACGAACTGCGCAGGCGCGCAGGGGGCGACCACACCACAGTCCCGTCGGAACTTACCATGGCGTTACAAGGCATGAAGCCAGTGGTGTAGTCATCAGCACTGTAGATATATAAACGTTTTTGTGTCACACTATGGTGAATATAACATTTGGAAATATAACATATAACATCGCTGAACGCTCCAAAATATCTACCTTTCTTGATTTGAATGAACAGTTGTACGTGTCAATGTACCTATCAATAATATAACCTATATAATGGACAGAGACACAGTCACGCCTCCGGTGTGATTATTAATGCTACACTACCTGTTATACAGTACGATGTCAGGTAGCCACAGTTTCTTGGACGGAAGTCTGAAAGTCACCAGTCCGTCATAGTCCTCGGGATCCCACGATATCCGCTCGTCCTTCCATGTCTACAGGAACCGGAAATCAACAAAGAAATCAAAACAAATTAAATGACGTATATTGTGGCAACAGTCGCATACTATTATACATAAATATACTCTTCCATTGCAACATTACGTTAAGTGCATCTCCTAACTGACTAGTACTATTACAATAACCATTCTAGTAGGCTACATATAGAGTCCAGTCATGGTTGTCTTTTGTTCAAGTTATGCACTAGTGATTAGCTGCACGGTTAGATTCCATAGCCTCTGCGTAACACGTTAACTGTGTCTATATTTATGAATAATTTACATTGTTGTGAATACATACTTTTTGAAGGCTTATGTGGAAAGAGATTTGGCAGATGTAATTGTGGCAGGCAGATCACTATCTGTCATTTTCATAATAAACTAATAATTACTTATAAAATAAATAGTGCTCCGTATATCTGGTATCGTTTCTCGAAGCTCTCATATCCTCTATGAGAACATAGCGCTCTCGTGAGTGCACGATCCTCATAATATATTAGAGTCACTATGGTCTCGTAGTAGTTATGAGAGCTTCGAGAAACGATACCCCGACAGTTATAGTATACTAGTATGTAGTAAGTGATATTCTCACCGACTCCAGCCAGGTGTTCAGTGTCAAGATCTGGTTCTTCTCATCCTGTGGAATAATTGTAGACACCATGAACAATAATCATAGAAAAAAAACGCAAATTTAAATCAGTTAAATGAGTTTGTTGATCTGGATACTAATAAATTGGGATTGTAATTATCAAGTGGATTAAAACAGTTTATTTACGGATTTCTGTCCATTTATGTCCATGTATGTCCATGTTACCTTCAAGTTGAGTGAGTTCCCCATACTACTAAGTGCTAGTGCATCTGATGTTTCCCAAAATGTGCATATCATTGCACAATACAAGTATAGTGTATGGCACATGTAGGCTTCTATACTGTATAAATAATCTACACAATCTTATGCCCATGTTGAAACAAACACTAATAAATGCAATCCTATTAGTTCGCCCTTTGCATATGGCAGGGTAACTGTAAACGAATTCATGTCAATGTATGCATACACGATCTACAGGTCTCTGTGGAACAGCACGTTGTCGTTTTCAAGTCTAATATTGCTTTATGCAGTGGTAGTAAAGTATTCCTAACTGCAGTGCACATCAAGAGATCAGAGCTAGCGTATATATGTGGACTCTCATTTCCGACAGTTAAGCATCTATACAAGCCAATAGGGAGCATTCAATTGCGTGCTGTTTCCCTACAGACTCGTTCATACATCCTGCATACGGTATCTGTCATTGCATCGTGTGAGATGAAGCGCCGAGACAAACGTATCGTCCTCATGGACAAAGGAATGACATGATATAGCAAACAAAGACGTTGGTACCATTTGGGTTGTCACGGCTAAGTACTGTGTAGTATTGATTCAACTAGTGTGTGCGTATTGTACGTAATAGATGATGCGTTCGTTAATGTGTTTGTCCTAGTCGTGACTTCGTGAATTATAACAGTACCCATGTGTATTGTACTATACCTATACGGAGCATCATAACAATGTACACTAATGTTTTAGATATGTCTTGTTGCAGTCCGAGACAAAGATATATGCATATTAGATCATCAATATTCTTTGAAATAGGGTTCTCTCCATGGACTTATCAAATGTTGATCACAACATTAGCATTCTTTTCACAGAATGACATTTACAAATGGCAATAATTACATAAGTTTTACTGATCTGCGGTTATCTCCATGTATGCTGCAAACAAAGTAGGTTTTGCCATGAATGTCCTATTCAACTTTCTCAGTTAAATGTCTGTGCTAAGCGCTAGAGACAAATATAAGGAATGGTGCCAAGATGCCCGGAATTATGTATAGTCTACACTATGAAGGTAGACGTAGTCGTACAAGATTGCCAATAAATGCCTCAGTCTACAGTTGAGGTAGTCCTTAATGTTGTCCACTGGGGTGGTCGCTATTACATGGTTACAATTGACATAGTTCTATGCAGCAGACACACTATTCTAATACAGGGAATTGGGACAATCTCAAATGAAATTCACTAGTAGTGAGTTAAAGTTAGATGTAATACGTATTTCCCAGCCTCCATCAACTGTATTTAGATGGGTAAGCCTCCAGCTAATGTTACAAACAGAGCTTACTTGCAGACACAACTTCCAAAACAGATCACCTAGTAATAATATACTTGAAGTTAGACATGTATGAATGCACTACGTTCACTATAGACCGTATCTAAATCAGAAGTAAAACTGTACAGTAAAATACATCGAAATATGTAAAGTATGTATTTGCTGTTATTTAGAACATTTTATGCAAAGGGCCGTTACTAGTTATGTAAAGACAGGCTATTGTAGTAATATGGCTATCGATATGTGTCTAATTCTTACCATGTCCATTATTTGTATTAGTTTAAAGTTGAAGACGACCTCCACGTTGTCCGTCGAGTTGAAGACTGGCCGGACGCTGGTGTCGTAGAACTGAGGGTTGAACAACTTCCGCAGTAGCCTCTGCTCATCTGGCAGCTTGGACGACCCTCGACATGCCGGCAGTACGACGACGACGACGACGACCCACCAGACCCGCAGACACGCGGACACCGGGAGGTACCGCCTCTCCTCCGTCATTTCGCGCCAGTTTCCTTCACGGCTTTAGGTCAGCTTTCAACGTCAGTGAGATTCCAGATGGCACGTTCATGCCGGTCACCTACTGATGGCTTGGACAACCAACATACTAGTTCACTATTGGACCTGTCATGAGCGTTTATAGTATAGTATGTGTGGCTGTGGTATGTACATATAACAGGATTAACTGTACTATGTGAATAGACTTGCTTCCAGTACCTCCGCTCGCCTGTCATAGAAGTTCTTTCTTACACGTGTTTGTTTGTTCGCAACGCTTCATATGACATGCATTCATGAACTATTCTGAGGAGTTGTTGTACGTTTACATCTGTATTGTACTACTGTTTGAAAGTGTTCCAATTGTTTCCACGGGCAATTCAATGGAGCATGTAACATAGCTCTTTGAAAAGGGTGAATGCGTTTCTGAATACAAATGTTCAATGTCCTGCAGGGAGAGGGTAATCGTAGTGCACTATTTACCTTCCATTGACTGCATTAATGTAGCAGGTCGGTATTCATTTTAAACAATCATATTGAAACAGTGACAGTGTACATGTAGTTAGTATGATACGATTTCAATAACTCAAACTTGAACAGCTCCCATAAAATATCAATAGATACATCATTGATTACCCTACAAGTGTCCTTTGTTCAGTCGTACTGATTTGAATATCTTGTCATATTCCGTTGATCATTTAACTAGTCTTGATCAAGTTCTAATGTCACTTAGTATACGTCAATCAGTTTAAAGCCAGTTGTCACCAGTGAGTACAACACCACTAGTACAGCATTACGAGCAGATTGATCTGTGTGTGGTATAATTCCTAGACCTAATGAGAACGCTACCATCAACCGAAGATAGACTATATAGATGTCTGGACACTACACTTTGTCTTTGATGTTGGATCCAGTTTTACTAGTGACCTATTGGAAAACTCATTTATCCGATACTAAACTGCTGCTGTCTTGATATAACATATGCCACGAGATGCACATGAGATAAGTGAACGAATACGTTTATGAAGGCTTAGAAAATTTCAAGGAAACCTAGTTTGAAAATAGTAATACTATGTTTATACGTGCATACTATACGATACTTTACATTGTAATTTAGTAAGCGTATTCTTTGCACATCGTATATCATGTGGAATCAGTTCCATCTCTGTTCGCCTCTGGAATATGCACACAGTTTTAATGTATTTATGGTGGAAGTCTTCGCTATTAATGAAATATTAAATATGTAACGTGGATTCAATATTAATATGTACTTTCAAATACATCTAATTATAGCTTAAACCCTGGTATTCGGATACCCTTTTAGATGTCTCTCTCAACAGACCGACCTGGCAACCCTTACATTAGCTCAGACCGCTTCCAATGATCACGACATTTTCCTTCAAAGTTTACCTCAACAAAACAACGTAATACTATGCAGTAAATTCTACATGTTCAATCAGTTCTAAAAGCCACATGAGATCCCTAATGAGTCCTTGTAGAAGTATGCATTTACGATTCACCAGATGTTATATGTTCGATCTTGACTGCACAGTATTTTCCTTCCAATTTCATCTCAACTGAAAGCCTACAGGAAACGAAAGAACCTGCACTAATTTAGACAATTCCAGTCAATGTTCTGAAAACCATCTGCGATTCCTAATTAGTGATCGTTTAAGTATGCATTTAAGATTCAACAGATGTTATATAATTTCGATTTGAACTGTATTCCTGGTCCTGTGAGGCTTAACAGTTATCCCTGAATCCTCGGGGGTGAAAGAGATATCGACAGTCTGACGCCACTGCCTAACATTGATTGCTTCTGTGAATTGAACTGAATTAGGAGACCTCGCGTCTTGAATGTTTGGTGCTTCAACTTCGCTGATTCAGCATACACATACAATGTAGGTCAGAACAGTATCATGCCAGCAGTCTCCATCATCTAACATTTGCTATCGTATACTAGCATTCATAGTGTGTATAGCTACTTTCGCGTAACATTTTCTATCGCGTACTAATGTGTGCGTATCTACTTTGGCGTAAAAGGATCTACGCATGACTCTTGAATCACACATGTATATCTGGCCGTATCTGTAACTAATATTTGATATATAGTTAAGTATAAGTTAGTACACGAGGAAAAATGTAATAACCAACTTATTGGTGAGTTAATGCCCGAGGAGTTACATCGCATCGTAATGGAGAGCTCTGTAGGGAATATATATCCTTAAAAAAACACGAAATTATACATTATGGTGACAACAATTTGGTTGCCAATATTCACATGTCTTAAAGAGGGAAGACTAGTATTTGATCATAATTCAATGAATCAGTAAATCAGTGAATATTTCATAGTCGCATTTTATTATTCAATATAACATGTTCAAAGTAATGGATTAAATTGTGCTAATCGCTCAGAGTACTACAAAGCATCTACTATAGTAAATAGTTAGTAACTTTAAGAAATACCGGGGGGGGAACGATACATGTTCGGGTGTGTACATGTACCTAGCGTAATGTTAAGTCGGATACATAGTATTCGTAGCATACCCAGTATTCATAGCATGTAGTTATTACATCCCGTATGCTATGGCTGATTATGCATTAGCTAATTTAGCCTAATATGCATATATACATGTAAGTATCTAACTATTGCTAAATAATGCAGGTAATTATGAACGTATGACATATTCTACTTGCATGAAAAGCGAGCGCACGGTCTTGTATTCAAATGCATTCTTATTACTATGAACATGTTGCTGATATATGCCTGACATAATCATAACGTTACCATGCATACATAATTCACCGGATGTGATGAGTTATAATGGACGGCGGTGATTTACGACTAGAAATACACAAAGCACATATTCATATTGATGAAAGTAAAACACTGGGTCAATGTAGCATACGAATCTCTAATTCAGGTAGAAACTTATCTTCAGAGAATCATATCGATGAAATCACGTGGTGGCAGCCGATACCCTATAAGCAATACAAACAACTTCATAATATTATATTGCTCTGCTGAAATTCCCTGAATAAGCAGTAATATTATTGAGAATCATGTTTGTCCACGTACTCTGAGTAATTATAATAAAGCTATTATGTCATAGATACAATAACATAATATAATATATTCAAAGATGTGAGGTGTGCCATATGCTTTCGTATTTGTCTAAAACGACACTAACGTAGTCTTGATAGATTGTATAAATGACTCATCCCAACAGTCATATCACATTGAAGATGGTTTTCATTGCTATAACGCTGATAAGCATACCATGTTTCTATTCACATACCGTACATTATCATAGTATAGTATACATACATTCCTGACCAGACAATGTCCAGATCACAGGTAATTCCAACAGAACAGGGAACCATGTCTTTATTGCCCGTCGCCTTCAGCGTATTTCACGGCTGGGACTATAACTAGTATAACGAGTGTGGAGAAGAGAGTGATGAGCATGAAGAGCCAGAACATGAGTCTGTCCACGACCAGAGCCACCTGCTTCCACTCATCATTCAACTCGTTCTCCTCGTCTTCCTGTTCGTTCTTCTCCACGATCAGCTTCAGATACCTCAGCAGTTCCTCCATGCCCGTGGCCGTCTTCTCGTAGATGTGCATCCTGACGTCGGAGGACGAGTCCCTGCTGGACACACTACGTCTGGGCGGACGCACTTCAACACTGAGATTGTCGTCAGACCTAGAACCCTGGTCGGAGGAGTGGCGAGATCTCGAGGACAAGCGGTTGTCGGATAGAAGTCGCGAACACGATTCCTGATTGTCTGCATCTTTGCTGGGCGTGATCACTATGAATGGCTGTTTCTGTTTTACGTCTTTGTTCTTAGAGCCACAGTCGCAGCGCACTATGGTTGACAAGACGTTTAGCACAACGAAGCGAACCCAGCTAGGAACTTCAGTCTGGTGCGGGGGGCAGTGGTGTATTTTGATTACGAACACAGTCAATATCACTGACACTGAGGCAACAGCCATTGATACTGTTAAATATATTTCTGGAAAGAGAACCAATAAAAAATAAGCTCATTCGCAATGAAATTAAGTGCACATCAATCATACGACATGCATTTAAAAATCATAACAGGAAGATGATCACACTTACATGAACATTAATTGGACATTAATATGGCGCAATGTAAAACTCATTAATAAACTGTGTATTAGAACTGCATGTTATTTTTATAATTCTTTTTAACGTAAGAGGTTCAGCAAAATGAAGTGTGTTTGATATTGAAGTGTTAGACAAGTGGGTCAAAGTTCACATTCCTATAGTAAATCTACAGCTTGTCAATACGCCGTGTACAGAGGCGTCTAAATCAATGATCTTATTGAACTGTTATAAGGTCAATATTTGTTCTGAAACCGAATCAAGGAACAGTGAGGGGTACCGCTCTTAGAAAAACAAGCACCTCCTAATACATCCCAGTTTACACCAGTAATATTTATCGAAATATATGCGCGTGGACTAGCGTATGTCGTTAACTGCATGGAAACTCAATTAGACCAATTAATACAGACTTCTATCACGGTGACAAGAGATAACATGAGAAATTGTGTATTGCCATACTGTAAAGATCCCACACGTCGGCTTACCTATAAGAGGAACATAGTCTGAGGTTGGCGGCATGCTGTCCGCCACTAGCAGCATGAACACGGAGTAGGACAGCAATACTGTGATACTCAACGTGATCTTCTCCCCGGCATCCGGCGGCAAACAGAAGGTGAGGACACTGAGGATGTTCAGCCAGAAGCACGGGAACAGGATGTTGAGAACGTAGTACAGGATGCGCCGGTGAATGATCAGAGTTATGGTCACATCCGGGTATATTGCGTCTCCTATTGGGTACACCACCTCGTGTCTCAACACAACGTATCTGGTCAGCCGCCATTCGCCGTTAGTGATGTAGTTGGAGACGTCGACTTCTTTGTATTTGTTCACGAGGTCCACCTGAGCCTTATCGTAAGTCCACGAGCCGAACTTTAGGACGCACCGCTGGCTGTCGAACGGGAAGTAAGTGATGTCCATCTTGCACGAACTGCGCAGGCGCGCCGGCGGTGACCACAGCACGCTGCCGTCATAATCTATCATGGCGTTACAAGGCATGAAGCCGGTGGTATAGTCATCAGCACTGAGGAGAAACGTAATGTGGAGCTTCATTGTATTTATATTACACATTAATTATAATACTTATGTCAATAATATATGTAGTAGACGATATCCTAATACATATAGAGATACCGTGCATTATATGGACATGTTCCTGTTGAAGGATTATATGTAGAAATAATACTTGCATTATAATATTATTTTTATTTGTATTATTATTATCAACAACAGTATTTACTACTATTTCGAAGGTCTGTGACCACATGTTTTACGTACTTATTATACAACACGATGTCAGGTAGCCACAGTTTCTTGGACGGAAGTCTGAAAGTCACCAGTCCGCCATAGTCCTTGGGATCCCACGCAATCCGTTCGTCCTTCCATGTCTACAATAAGACCATGGGTGAACACAGTACACAATACATGCTATAGCCTGCGGTCGCATCAATAGTTAAACCTATGTATTAGTATACATACTATTGCAGCTATATTTTCGACATCTTTCTCCCTTTTTTATATTTTTCTTAGTATCTACTTTTATATTTAGTATGTTATTCAATCTCTCACGTTGTGTTACGAGAGTGGATGAACTGGGATATAGATCCGTTTTATTGCACTGCCACTGTCTGTTTGCCCGGCTGTAGTTCTGGGTACCGTTTCTCGAAGCTCTCTTAGCCGCTAATGGACTATAGTACTCTCTTAGCAATGTATTAGCTATCGGCAAAGAGAGTGCTATGGTCCCTTAGCGGCTAAGAGAGCTTCGAGAAACGATACACTGGGTCTTATATATGTAGTACTATAGTACGATTCCCATGGTAAATTATCGTATAAGTTTAGTCGATGGCAAGCCAGTGAAACATCCTCTTAAATATTCATGTCACGAAAGGATGAGAAATCTCTGATATCGGACTATCATTGACAGTTAAGTGAAAATAACATTTATTTCAAAGCGGAAAGCAAACACGCAAGCATCCGACGGTTAAATGTATAATTATTTAGTTCAGATCGCATTTATGAATCCTTTGATCTCGATCTCTATCTGGAAAAAGTATGGATACAATGTATTAACCTAGCATGAATGATTGCGGTGCGGTGATGTTACAATAGCATGTCCATGTAGCATCATGCTCATAAACGGAACACACTAACAGAACACATAGTGAAGGCTATATATTTCTTGCAGTGTAGCTTCTATGAATTATGTATACATGGATAATGTGTAGTATCTTCGTTGTGAAGCCATGTAGTATAGTAGGCCTATATACAGTATAGTAGTCATGGACATGGACCATATTAAACAAAACGATCGTAACGCTAGAGTCGTAACTCT
>JAUTBX010091204.1:0-12063 GCA_032361465.1 Lepetodrilus tevnianus | reverse complement strand
AGAGAGAGAGAGAGAGAGAGAGAGAGAGAGAGAGAGAGAGAGAGAGAGCGAGAGAGAGAGAGATAGAGAGAGAGAGAAATAGTTTATTAAAGTGTCACAAAGTGTACATACATATAAAACGTGAACGGTAATATTAAAACGAATTTAAATTGCTACACCTGGAAATGAAACTGAGCATCCTCGTGACGTAAGACGGCCATCAATAACAGATCAATATAAAGCCGCTGTTTATTTAAAACTACACAGTATTGCCATGATCGGCCTATTGATGACTGGCGGGCAAAACACATTTTCCACGTCGATACCTGGCCTGTGTTTGCTTACCGCCGTATACAAAAGAACAAGTCAACAAGATGACCAATTTTCTCAAAATGTTGAATGCAAATTTATGCGCAATGGCATATACTGTTTACGTTAGAAGTGATTCGATACTGCGGTGTTGTTCGTCAATCGGAAATAAATCGGCCTTTTGCCTTTGTTTACAGGTACCTAGAACGTCAATGCATTATTGTTGTTCACTGTTATTTACCAAACATGGACGTTAAAGTTACGTAGTATAACAGCCATGTAATGCTAGATATGCGTAATATATGGTAACGAACAATGGCTTAATTTTAATCAAGTATAGGATATAATGCATCGTGAATGGTAATCTATTAATTGTGCATAAACAATGTGTCAGCTGTTCATGGTTCATTCATTGCATAGGCTTTAGCATTACAGACATCTGTTACACATAGAATTCTGAATTATTAATTGGCATTCTTTTTTGGCTCAATCTATGTCTGCCTGCCTCTCTGTCTGTCTGTCTGACAGTGTCTGCCGTTACGGTCGATGATTCGAACGACACCCGCGTCATGCCAACAAACGTAAAAACACAATAGTACATGTATGTCCCTGTCTGCCAGCTCGCCGTTAAGTAGTAAGGGTTATCCAAGGACTGGTCGGGTTGAACTCCGTATAGTGTCCGAGAGGGGTATCCGTAGTATGCGACATAATATTCCAGTAAGCTAGCACAACCTCCTGTGGAAATCAGATCCAAATGTTAAGAGACCCCTTGAAAACCTTTTTGATTATTATTTCATGCTGAACTCAAATTTTGCATTCAATTTAGGATTTTAGTGAAAAACACGGGGGCCTATAATTCTCGAAACGTTCTTCTCGTAATTCTCGAAACGTAACTTCTTACGATACGAACTTCTTAGCCTAAGAACAGTTCTTAGCCATTGTTTATGAACTGTTATAATGAAATCATACTCCAAACAGTTTTCACACCATTGTATTGGGCAGGACATGCACACACAAACCATGTAAGCCGTGATATTAGTAATACAATCTTGAAAGCGGTTATAAACGACAATTCAACCAACCATCCATGTGCATCGCTACATGGGAAGTACACGGACTACTCGACTTCTCGAGTTGTACTCGAACTCGGCCCACTGCATGTTACATAGAGGCCCCTACTGCGACTTTCTGCACTTTTACTCGCTATGAACCAGTGCATGCGTATCGTGGCTTGCAACAACTTTAGATACATCTCAATCCATATTGATCAGACTGAACCACGGCTATAATTTAGCCATATCTCTACCAAAACACCGTTTCCTGCGAACAGCGAAACACTTTTAGGCCAAGGAAGTCAAATACTGAAAAGAAGGGCAATTGAGGCGAAGAGAAATCTGTATTAGTGGTATTGGAAGCCATGGTGCCATAAAGTTGGACGACGATGCCATAAACAACCATTGCTTGTGAAGTAACGACCAGCAGATTGGAGAACTTGCAGCAAAGTTTCAGAGTCATCTCAGACATCGCCTTTCAAACTGAGGTTAGAATGTATAAACTATTTGCATACTGCTGGCTTAGAAATGGCGAGTTTCAATGTGAAGCTCGTAATGGCGTTGTTCAAGTAAACGTGGTAACGTTTGGAAAGACTTAGAAGTCTGTAGAGAGTCTAGAGACTACTGAAAATTAATGAATATATATTAGCAAATTAAGCCTTCCTTGTGATGATGAAAGTTTACGTTGGTTTTAAAAGAATTTTCAAAGATTGGACTCGGGAATGTTAGACCAACAGATAACTACGGTATACAATATGAATTTCACTTTAAACATATTCATTCAGAGTTGCCTTAGCGGACAGCAGTGAAGATCTAAGACGGTATGCATACACTATCCTAATATGTAGTGAATGTTTAATATTGAATGCAAATATAATTGTCTCTTCGCGTACCATACAGCAAACCTAAACTGCCGAAATAACTAAACAGCGATCAAAAGAGTCAACAGGAAGCCACTTACTAAAACAAAATATAAGATGAAGTAGGTATGTTAATAACTTTAGATAGCCTTGTCTATTATTCCTTGAAATAATTGAATGTGTGCAACTGGCATAATGGTAGGTCATAATTATATGCTACAAGTTTCGTACACGTATTCTGAAAAGATTGTTTCTCTTGCATCCTAAACATCTTCTAACTTTTAACTATAAACTGTATAGAGCACTAATAGCGCTATATAAAATTATCATTAGAATCATCATCATCTTCATCATCATCATCATCTTCATTATACCGGGTAGGCATAAAGTATTAGTAGTAGCGCTTCCCATAGGTTTAGTTGTACCCCTGCTCTGGTTATGTATTGTATGTACCGGTATCCCAAATTCACAGCCGTCTTATTGTAGCTACGCGTGTCGCGATCGTGTGCCAACTGCGTTTAGCATGTCATCTGAACAAGTTACACCAGTACATAATAGCGGATATAAGTAGGCAGTGGGCATCGATTTAGAGGATGAATATAGCAATGCTACTTGTACAGCTGAGAGACGGCGTGAGAGAAAGGAGAGAGAGAGAGAGAGAGAGAGAGAGAGAGATAGAGAGAGAGAGAGAGAGAGAGAGAGAGAGACACACACACACACAGAGAGAGCCAGGCAGAGAGAGAGAGACAGAGAGATAGAGATATACAAGACACAGAAACATCACCGAATTCTGGATGAAAATATTTATTCATGTATTGAAATTATTACACATAATTTTCATATTAATAACTTGATTAATATAATTGGTATGACTGTACATAGCGGCGTTATGGCCAGTAATGAACTTATATACAGCGATAGTTGATAAGATGATGATTTGTGTTACTATACCATGACGAGTGTATACTATTTAACAACCCTCTGTAAATCATAAACTACAGCAGTTCACAAATAAAAGTAGGCAAAGCACTTAGTTTTCTAGAAATTGCGAGGTTTTACAATGGCATTGTCATTATTATTGTCTTTGCATCTATCGAATATGTTGTCTTGTCTGCTTGTAGTCTTATTGTATTTTTTATTACTTTCTCAATTCGCTGAAGGACTTGAAGCGCTCGTACAATATCAGCTGAAACGTCGTGTCTTCTTAATTTCGATAACGAATATAAATTTGATATGCGATCACAATCTTCAAAAAGTAAAACAAATAAACAAGAAATTGAAAACGTTCTACACAGCTTCCACTATATAGGCCGTCTTCTAGGTAAAAATAGAATAATGTTTAAACGAATCATTGTTTTACCTACAGTGTCTGGTGGCATATAAACGCTTCACAATAGTATAACCATAACGGCTGGTACATCAACCAGTTATAAATATAGGCATTTATCAGATTATGCACTCGAAATTACTCCCATGTCTATTTCTATCACGAGATCAGTGTCAAAAAATGCTGTATGCATACATGCGGTTTTAAATAAAATATTATTATTGTATATTTAGACAGAACTATATTCAATATACCTCCCGATGTCTTACGTATTATATACAATATTATTCACAACATAAAAGTTAACAGTTTATAATTAGACATGATACTAACAATAGTCAATGTGATGCTAGACTACGATAAGATCTCAAGAGTCCCGATAAGTTTAAAAATAGAGAGGTAAATATGAGAAAACTAGATCAGCTAAGTGACGAACACATGTGCACACAACCACACAACCACACGCACGCAAGCACGCACGCACGCACACACACACACACACACACACACACACACACACGCGTATACATATTATTCTCAACAGTTCACAGCCAGAACGTAGATCGTTCAATAAAGCACTATAATATTGTATAATGTGACACATGTTGTCGCACTGTGACACATAGCCTATTACATACATGTTGTCGCACAGTGAGATACAAATGCACGCATGTTGTCGCACTGTGACACACATGAACACATGTTGTCATACTGTGACACATAGTATCACATCGTGGCACACAATACGTAAGTTATCGTAACGTGCAATCTAATTAAAATTAGATACGAAAGTATCGCTCCAAATATATTCTGACATACGCACACACTCGGTAAAATATATTTGGAGCTATATGTAATTTTAATTAGATTGTGTAACGTGACACATAATGCGCACATGTTGTCGCACTGTGACTCACTCTTGCCTAAACTGTGGCACACACTATGCATGTTGTCGCAATGTACATAGGTTGTCGCACTGTGACACACAGTACACATATTCATATATTCAGCAGGATAAACACACGGGTATATTATAAGAACAAGTTAATAACGAGAGGAAGAAAAAATCACAACAATACGCTACTATACAGAAATCACGAGAATCCGAAGTAACATTAATAACTACTTTCTACAGTTCATATCACAAACAAATATCACCATGGCAACTAAGTCAGAACTCGGAATAATTTGCAATCGTAATTTTCCACAATACTTTACAAATAATGCTTAATCCAATACCAAAGTCAATGTTAATAAGATTGGATTCAAAGTCAATTTTACGAAAATTGGATAATAATGGTTTACGGAATTGTTAGTTCAATTTAAAGGCATAATATCACAGTTGATAGACAAGTGGACAAATGAATTTCGATCTGAGACTAATTACGCTAGATTTATCAACCCAAAAGTTGTTATTTACTGATGTACTCAGTAGTTATCAAAATATTAATATGTTATATGAATAAAGGGAACGTTCCGCTATTTATCTTGTCTTTGATGCATCAACTAATCTATGGAGGAATTGAGAGAAAACGTTGCCGTTGTGTATTATATTTTAAAGTCGTACCACTGAGTTATGTCCCCTTGCATTGACATGATGAAGCACATAACAATACGATCATATATTGTTCAAACATGAGTATAAGTTCAAACATGAGTTTATGTATGTCAAGTGAATGTACTTTGCAGTTATAGCTAGTATTATAACTAGTTATAACTAGTCCAAAACAACCATAAATATATGTGATATTATGCCTTTAAGGAACAGTGAAAATTAGTGTAGCAATATTGCTGATGTGAAGATGTATCAGATGAGATTCCTTATGATGATGTATTAATACATCAATATGTGTATAATTACATGTTCTGATGCTGTAAATATCTTGACGTTTGCTAGTTGTTGTAATATATCAGTTATTACTAAAACCTGAAGTTTACATACAATATAAACTGAATTATTTATATATTATAGGTATTATAATTAACCTGAACAAACTGTTTATTAAAATAAAATAAATATAAATTCGAGCATATCCTTTTTCTTTAAAAAAAAAGAACTATATTATTGCACTACACGTCAAAAGGCCAAATTGATTAATTAAAAAATAATATTGCTTCCTTCAGTCTACACATTAACTAGACTAACTAGTGGAAGACGTAACATATCTAAGTGCACTATCTACTATAAACGTAATCCGTTAAAGTGTGTACATATAGATCAAGTCAAATTTACTGTCAAGAGAAATGTCCATATTGACTGAAGACTGAGTAAAATCATAGGCTCAGTCCACAAACCATTGAAAACACATATAAAACATTTAGTATCATGAACGATTACCACACTAACATTACAAGTACAGTCCGTCCAGTAATAAACATCAAACAAGTGGTATAATAAGTACACTAGTACATACACCTTTTATAACATGTGTTCAGTTTATGCGAACATTTATCACGCATGCTATAGTAAACTCCCTGTGGCGGCAACTTATATTCTTAGTGTATGATAGCCTAGGTCAAAAGGTTAAAGGTCAAAATAAGGCCACGTTTCGGACAAATAGGTTCAATAGAAAGATTTCGGCTGGTCTAAAATTAACTATTAAACATGTGTTATGACAGATTTATATGTCAATAACTCTGTACTGTAGATCTGTGCGATTGGTTATGTATATGTCTGCTAAATTACACCGTGAAAGGATTTTAATAGAATTTACATTAAAATGGACTATAAAACAAGTACATATATTTACAGAGGATTACTTTAATATGAATAATATTAATAGACTATTTAACTTTGCCGAAATAGTACTTAAATGATACAAATTAAATGTATTTCTAAATGCATTAACACGATGTCAATACGTCTACTTCAATTGTTTAAAAAAAAACACATCAAATACATTCCTGTTGAAAACCACTAACTGTAAAGCCCCTTAGAGTATTCATTTTTAATTTATAGGGCGCCATATGAAGTTTGTGTGTACGTATACGAACGCGTTTGTGGTCATACGGTTTAAATGTCATCCTAGAAAATCGTATAGGCGATCTTTGACATACGATCAGATCTAAACCCATACATTGTGATAGACAGGCCATTATCTGTGTTTGTTTTGCTACAGGCTGGCCTGCTCCGGCAAGCCCTTTGACTCGAACAAAACGCGCTCGATTTGCCCAATAGTTCCCGGTATCTCGTAAGCGGCAAAGCGGTCGTGCTCATAACGCGGAAACTGGGCAAATCGAGCGCGTTTTTCGGGTCAACGGTGTCAAAGGGCTTGCCGGGTCAGGCCAGCAGGTAGCAAAACTAACAGCCCTATTATCCTTGTAGATGAATGTTATTGATAAAGATATACCGTCAGTCATCTTTTCTATTTTGTAAATCAGTACTACTCCAACCGTAGCAATGGTGTAGTCTCTAGTTAGGGTTAAAAATACATCTACCTTATAGAGTTGCGCCCCTTTGTACGGGAGAGCCCAGCATTATATATATACATTGTATGCAGATACTTTCATAATTAACTTGTCCACTTATCTTATATCATCCTCGAAAACACAGGCCATTATGACTCCACTAACTTCCGTAAAATATTTGACGGAGGTTAGTGTAGTCATAATGGCCTGTGTTTTCGAGGATGATCTTATCCATTCAGCTTAGCCATTATTAATGAAGATGGTGGCGAGTAAATGTACAATGGACAATGGTGGCTCAATGTAACCATGACGATGGTAAACTATAGTGATGATCAGAGCGAGTATGTACAGTATAAGGTATTTTTGAAATAATCACCATCCCGTTATATTCACAGATAACACATGGCCAGATATTGAGAGAAAGAAACGTACTTGTATGACATAGTATGACGGATGCGATACTTACTTATAATTGTATTGTGATAGTGTATTATAAAAATCAAATATATTTGATAATGCCACTTTCAAGGTTTTCTAAACACATCTCAATTACTATTTGACATACGTACATAATGTTAATGTCATCTCGACTGTTTGGTGAATGTGGGCCTACCCTAGATCTTGCCTGCGTTTCACGAAATGATCCCATCCGTTTCTGGACGTAAACCTAAGTTTAAGTCATTTCATTTCGTCACTAAACGCATTGGGTAGTCCCCCATTTCGCAAAACGTTCACGGTACGTCTATGTTGTCAGTTGTCGGAGTATATTATACTGTAATAAAAGTAAACAGTATGTATTTGTTTTATCAGAAAGAATTTGATCCCCTCCTTTCATATATTTACACCTTGGGGACTTGTGATAGCAACACTTCCTTACCCACTCTGAGAGCTAGAATGGACTGGCCGTGTATTGTCTTAGATCATTTCAATTCATTGTTTTGGGGCGTAAGTTAGTCTTGAAACCTCGTACAGGCTTTCTTCCACTTGCACTGAGTGCACCAGGAATCTCGGTTTTCCATTCCGTAGACTTTCCGACACTTGCGCACCTCACTGCGCGGTTTCCGGTGCATTCCACTTCCTTTCGGGGGTGAGACAAATAAATGTGACTTGGGAGACTGGGCTTGGTGCTGCTGTAGACGTCCTTGTGAACTTGGCCGTGAAAACCTCACTGGTGAAGACGTCTGCAGAACCAACGTCAAACATTTAAATTATGTATATCAAGTGAATGTACTTTGCAGTTATAGCTAAGAACTAGTCCAAAATAACCATAAATGAGATAGTATGCCTTTAAATAATTCTGCTTTGAGGATATATTCGCTAAGAATATTACTTTTAACAATTTGGCGATGGCTTTATTGAAATAAAATGTGTCAGTGATGTCAACGAAAGGGTTAAACCAATTATTCAGTGCACTTTATTGGTTAAATTGTTGATTTGTTGACATAGACTAGTGAAACTCTAACAGACATTTTCCAATAGTTAATGTATTACATTGTCCTATACGTTTTCTATCATTTATCATAAACGTGTTTTAGTACTATGGTTTTGCTTAACCGGAACACCCTACTTTCAATAACAAAAATGCATACTTCACAGAGCTCTGTCTTAATAGTGACAAGAAACCCTCAAGTATCACAGTTCAAAATTACTGTATTCCAAGAAATACTGCCAACGAATACTATTGTTGGTTCAATTCTCGTATGATATATACTTTTCGATTAATAAACTGTATTGTTATTAATATTCAACTCATTGTACAAATTAAATAGCTGTCGTAATATTTATTATATTAGGAAAAGGTGTTGCCATTCATACTCATTTGAGTAAAACTTATTGTAAGTAGACTATTGTAGTTTATTTTAAATCCAATGTCAACCAAACGTACTGTAATGCCTAGTCCTTGTGCAACACGTTTCATAGCAATTATTTCGATTTTTAATGATTTTAAAAATATATTTTTGGAGTAGCAATTTTTCAAAATATGTCAAAAAGAATTTAAAATCGAAAATAAAATGCTACGAAACGTCTTTCACAAGGACTATATGAAGCCCAATCCAATTAGCAAAAAACGTGTTTTGTAAGCAAAAGACTTACCACATTTCCTGGCGAAGGGGGATGGTTTTGCCAGCTTAACGACCGTTTGATCTGACCCTCAGGAATGGTGATAGGAATGGAGGCGTGGTTCGTGAGTTCGCCACCAGAGGGCACTGACGATGCCAGCACGTGACCGGTCGGCTTGTGTTCCTGTAATATGTACGCATGTCATATTGGTTGTATTTAACATTGCATGGAGACGTATATTTTAATTCTTAAATTTTAAGAATTAAAATATACGTCTCCATGCTATAGATCATATTACGTATAACATACTAGATTTGTATAACCATTAAGTGGGGTTATAACTTTTAAGTGGTAAGTTAGTAACACTTAACTGCGGGACTCTAATCGTATCCTTTTCTGTAGCTTCATGACATGGTCGTACTGTAGTCATGGCATAAATCAGTCTGCGCGTGCGCCATACTTTTACTATATGGCAGGAAGTGACGTATACTTCGATTTGCACCCTGACTAAGTATGACCCTTTACATTAGTTTCGTGAAGCAGAGCGCCAGCTGGGTCCCGTTGAACAAAACATGTATCCTGTAAGTCAAATTTTCGGAACCCTTACAAATGTAAGTCTGATTTAACGAACCACTTTTATCGGTGCAATAACTTCCAATCTCATTAAAATTAGATCTCAGCCGCGAGTATCATATATATCTGTTTGAGCGTTAGTTTCGGATCTTATTTTAATGAGACTGACAATGTTTTCAAGTACTGTAGCGATAAACGTGTTTGATGTAATGGACGTATATACTTTTAGTGGGATCCTAACATTTGACTTGTAAACCATGCATCAATTATGTGTTCTGAGCAACCCATGCAGGTCGTAGACTTTCTGGAATGTTTGAATACTAGCCTTGGCGTGTATGTTTAACTTGCAAGATTGCAACAATAAAAACTAAAAAACGATTTATTACCTTTCTCTGGTAGTCGTGGTCAAATATACCAAAGGGTGTGGGTGTGGGCGTGGTCATGGAGCTTGGTGTGGGCGGTGACGATGTGTGCATCTCGGCAAACTGACGTGTGACATTCTCCACTTCCACCTGAATCTCATTGTAGTAGAAGTCTTCTTCTTCATCCGTCAACTCAGAGTCGCTGTCCCGTCTGATAAAACAAACACATCATTATATATATATACTCATCATTATCTTCCAAATAATTGAGAAGCCTCGTGTATGTACCCTAATAATTAAAAGTATGACTTGTAGGTCATCCGACTAGTTCTTCGTGCGTGTGGCAATGGCAAACGATCTGGGTATCGTATCTCGAAGCTCTCTTAGTCGCTAAGGGACCATATAGCTAATACATTGCTAAGAGAGTGGTCCCTTAGCGGCTAAGAGAGCTTTCGTCTACGTAAATCTGTTTGTCTACGTAATCACACAGTTTCTCGGTCGGTTCATGTCTGACCAAACGTGTACAGTCCTAGCCCATTTCAGATGGTTACGTAGACTTGTTAACGTGACTTCACGGGAGAGAAGATAGCCCAGGGTGTATTCTTCTCGTAATTGTTCGTACAAGGGCTGTCGATTAGCATTATGAAATGACGCCGTAAAAGCTGATGACGTCACTGAGAGGCTGAATTTCAGGAAGTAAAGAAGCTATAAATACGGGCTTTCAGCAGCCGTTGTAACACACGGTCTTCATGCTGTAGGCCTGTCTGATGAGTTTCCAGTTTGACTGAATGGCTTCATCGATAGTTCAATGGTTTTTGTCATGCAACCAAACATTCTTGCAATATGGGTATGCGACGTATCAAACTGGGCTAATTTTAACGACTCGCTCTCTCTACATTGTTGATATTATTGTTTTGTTTTTTCTTGAATTCAATTAATTAATGAATAACAATTGCATTTGAGCGAACTTTATAATATTTGGGTACATAAATATATTTGGTACCGACACAAATCTGTCGATTTGAATGAAATTGCTTGGCATAACGTAACCGTTTGATTTTATAACATGATAACAAATGGATACGATTGTGGAATACTAAAAACGTTATTTTACTTTACTATGAGAATTTGGATATCAATTAAAAATAATAATATTAAACGGTATACTTTCTTTTGGACGTCAGTATATTTTCTTTCCTTACCCAAAATGAACTTTCCGGACATGTCTTGTTATATCTTTGGAAGTGTTGCACACTTTTCCACACTTCCTCCACGTGCATTTGAACACAGTTCTCGTCTCCTGAAAATACAACACCAGAATAAACATTTTAGCGGTAGGGGAACATGGCGGATAGTAATAATAATATTTTTTTTATTAATTATTAAATTAATAATATAAACATTACGGTTCATGTTACTGACTGTATGCACTACGACAGTAAACTTATGATGAGACTCGTACAGCTAAAAGATTAATTTAGTTTAAAAAATCAGACAGCATTATGTACATGTAATTTTCATAATTTGCAGCGGCACGCCCTAGGCTTTGACATTAACGCTTATAATAGCTTTCAAGACACACATTATACCTCTTTACACGCTTGCGTCACATTTCACCACAACACATGTAGGGGTCATTTGCTTGAAGATGGTTGAACATGTCATTGAATATATATATATATATATATATATATATATATTAAAAATAAAATAAGGAATACTTTGAAATCGTTCTAATTGTTAGTTAGGCGATCGATGAGCAGGCCCTACATCATTTACGGTAGTTAGCTTTTATAGTTCTCTAGATGAATGAATTTGCCACGAGAGCGGAGTTCATTTCTTTTGCATGTGAATCAGGATATGTATAATTCATGTGTAGCCTCAATACCACACGCATGACTAGGACAATTCCTAATATAAGTTGCTGTTATATCATTACAATCTCAACAGCTATGTCAAATTCCGAAACATGCTTAGAACTGCATTCAGAACTGTGTCTCATGGGTCTAAGTTTCAACGTAACCCTTTGTCGTCACGCTCTGGCAATATGAGAAGCAACAGCAAAGTGCAGTTATATATATATATATATATATATATATATGTGTGTGTGTGTGTGTGTGTGTGTGTGTGAG
>JAUTBX010091092.1:1252-11919 GCA_032361465.1 Lepetodrilus tevnianus | reverse complement strand
GGCTTCCGTAGGCCTAGGCCTATGATAATTCATTGATTTCTAATATTGCGTGATCACTGCGGAGACCCCCGGCCGAGCTTGTCAGGCAAAATAAGTAAGAAAATTCCCCGAAAAGGAAGTATACGGTGAATCAAAACATAAATATTGAAACGGATAGGTTTTGCCGACCGCGCGGCTCGAAGACGCGCGCTACGAGGGAACGGTAGAGAAAGGATATGCGCGCGGGGGAAAAAAAAAGGATCTGGGTGTATTGATCGAGGTTATGCACGGGGAATATTGCGACGTATTGTGAAGGTGGGAATGTGATGGACTAGAAATATAAAGCGTTGTACGTTATGGTGCATTGTGTATTCCTGGACAGGGTGTGATGGGGTTCACACAAGGTGGTTGTTCGGGAGTGACGGTGATTGCTACGTTCATGAATATCGAAAATAGATGGTGTAATTTCAGATAATTTGGTGTATGAATGTAAACTCATAGACTGTTTCAGTGACTCCATTCATAGGGATATGATCAATTAATAATGTAGAGATATGAGCAGTCTTTTGAGTGAGTATTTGGCACAATATAAATCAGTACATTATTATTATTATTATTATTATTATTGTTGTTGTTGTTAATATTACTAGTGTTATTATTATGAATATAGTACCAATTAGTAGAATTTATATTAAAATTATTTACTTTCACTACCTGAAAACTAATGAAAGTTTAAATATTAGTATTCCGGTATTTATTTCGCGTTGTAATATTTTACACATTTACAGCAAACTATTATCAACACATTTACAGTAAACTATTACAACATATTTATAGTGAACTATTAACAGCACATGTACAGCAAACAATTAAAAATAATAAAAAAATATTTAAAATGTAGATTGATTAATTAATTGATTGATCATTTGAAATCTTACACCCAATTACGATAATTAAAACGAAAAAAATCTTAAATATTTAATCATTGATTCCAATAACATCATATGAAATGAGGGTTTTATTAACTTGCGATTCAATTAATAAGGAATTAGGCTTAACCCAATGACCGCGAAAACTGAGTACGTCAATACCAATAGTGTGTATTGTAGAATAGACATCACGACAGACATGAACAGAACTATATTCATACGGTCATACCACGCCTAATCTCACGAATAAGCCCACACCCAAAAAAAACGAAAACTCCCCCTTAAAACGATCAATACGACATCAATATTCAATCACCCACAGATTTCGAACATACGGCAAAAATTACGGAAATAGATCCTATACCAAGACATCATTTGACCAGTTTCGGGTCAATAGCCAATCAGCATTGATCTGTCGCGTAACAAGGAATTTTGGTTACATGATTGAGTAAATGACTGTCATTGGCCATGGAAAACTGAGCGTCGGCCAATCAATACGCTCCAAATAGTCAGCGGGGAATCGACGGTGTAATTTCGTCTTATATAATGTGTCCTGTACGGAGAGTACTGTGTGTGTATGTACGTAACACATCGGTCGGAGAGTATTCTCTCCCAGCGTATTAACTATTGTCGGTGCTTCGAGCATGCCTCAGTATGAGGCTTTAGCGTATTGTAAATGGACTTATTGTTATAGTGGTATAATCTCCAAGTCTAGCTTAGTATAGTTCCAGTGTCTATTCTAGTCTAGAGCAGTCTTCTGGTATGATGCAAAAAAAAATAAAAAATTTAACGTATGTCATTCTTCAAACGTATGTCATTCTCGAAGCATATTTCCCTATTACGTCTACAAGCATATTGCCAAACTGACATACTTTTCGGTTTTCATACACGTAACATGCTTCGAGGATAATTTCCTTTAAACATCATGCTCCAAGCATGTCTCGACTAAATTCCATTTCCACATAACGTACACCAACCGTATTTATCGTGACATTTAGAAACCGAGCCAATTTATTGGCTATTTACGAAAATCGTTAATTCTTGCATGTTTCACTGCCAAAGGTGTTCTGCCGTCTTAAGGAGCGAGTCGTATTCTTCAGCTGTTTGTGTATCGTTGTCATTGACCATCTTCAAAGGCGGACCCAGGCAACCGATCTTTATTTCAAAATCCTCGTCAGGAGATTGCAACACCGTTGTCGACACTGATGTGTCGTCGTATAGCTGCGCGGTTACCTCAGTACCACAGCATTGCACCTAGAAACACGGCCATTATCCAAGTACCGAGAAACACGACCGACGATCTGAGCACCGTGTGTGTGTGTGTGTGTGTATGACGGGCCTTGTCAAAATATTGATTCTGATGGGCAGAAAGATTGTCCGAATACGGATGAAGAAATAGGTTCTAATTGAAATGAAAATATTTCTCTCTCACTCCATTTACCGTACAGTTCGCCAGCGACCTTGTCCGTAAGGTCGTAATCGGTAAATCAATACTGAACCCATGGGACTGATAGACTTATGACCGATATACATGGACATGGGGAATTCCATGACCGAAAAAACATTCGAGGAATTCCCGATAAATCGTCAAACAAATCAATCCCGAACATACCAGACCTTTGTTTATGTAATTACGGAAGATGTTTCACTTGTGTTTTTCAAAAATCCTTTCACAATCATCTTGTACTTCTTCATCAGCGTTCTATTCCGGCTGTTGAAGTAAACACCAGAATTATTTATCAATGTCGGCGGTTCATAAAATGTCATTATTTCCACGTTCTCTGCATATCTCTGATTAACACGGAGCGATCTCAGCTTAATATCCGAGTCATGAGTCAAGCCGTAATTGCGGAATATATTTAGGAATTCCTTGGCGCTTTCGGAGGGAAATATTCTCCCAGCAGCGGTACTCTGGGTTGCATCATGCTGCATCGCCGAGAATTGATCACCAAATTACATGTGTGGTTTGTTTTAGAAAAATTGAAAAGATCCACATGTGCCTGGGAAATAGCCCGATTATTTGTACTCACTGCTACGTCATCAAAGAGGGAAAAAATGCAGGGAAAATAATTCATATTTGATAGCTTGATAGTATGGCTTGAGAGCTTTTGTATAAAATATTCTAATTTTGTTCATGCTTGTTGGAAAATTGAACATGGGAGGAAGAAGTTTACCTTAATAATAATGAATGTTCCATGGGCATCTCTTGTTGCCTTTAGCAGAGAGGAGGTTAAATGGGAATGAGATTGTTGATGATGAATTAGACATCTAGTCCATTCCGAGGTTAAGAATCTTCAAATGCTCTTGGAAATATCTGTATTCTGTCCACACAATGTTTACAGTTATCTCCCTTAGTTCATAATCCGCTTCAGCCATTCCTAATGGGTCATATATCATAACATAGCTACATTAAATGCACATTTATAAATACTTCGCATTTAAATAACAAAACAGCTATATTCACTTTACAAAATGGCCCAATAGCCCAAACTCGATATACCAATGACACAGAAACAAAACCGCTTGAACACTTTACAAAATGGCCCAATAACACAAACTCGCTATATACCAATGACACAGAAACAAAACCGCTTGAACACTTTACAAAATGGCACGATAGCCCAAACTCGCTATACCAATGACACAGAAACAAAACCGCGTGAACACTTTACAAAATGGCACGATAGCCCAAAACCACTTACCATAAAAAGACTAACATACGAAAATACTTGATTTGCGGGAAAACAGCCGTACATTTTATTTTTCCATCGGTGCCAAGCCATCGCCAACTGGAACTCTCGCTTACACAGAGTCACATAGTACATCACCTCGACTGCCGACATAAACGACAACCTTCAACGCCATTACACTTCAAACCGAAACGCCCGGCACATTTTCGGGATAAAACATTTCGTCTTTGGGGAAATAAAAACGATGGCCCCTTCTTAAGTGCTTAGTGCACATTTCTGTGGGGGTTCCGTATCAGCGCGGCTTTAATGTTATTGACCGCCGAACAGCACCTGGGGCTCGTGGTTCAGGTGTTAGGAGATAATCCCTTAGCAGTTAAAGGTGCGCACCCCGTCATCTGCTTAGCTGTGAACTTGAACATTCTCCCCGAAGGTAATCTTTGAAATCGTCGTAATTTCACAGACCTGAAATCTTTAAGACTCTCTTTCATCAATCCGGCAACAATTTGGGAGAAAAATTGTTGTCGGCCATTTTCAAAATCTACAAGTCGTGTGAATTCAACAAGTATGTTCCCTTTAATTTAACACTCTTTCCTCTAGAAAAAGAATAACTCCTTGATCAATAGTGCATCTATAATTGCCTCCGGTGTGGAGAAGGCTAATGATAAGCTCTTTGGGGGTTAAAGAAGTAAACTTGACCAGCATTGCCATTTTCCTACGACACATCAAACGTGAAATTTAAAAGACGGTTGTTCAGCAATATTGATTGCATAAAACACCACAAATTTAGTTAGAAAACAATTTGAAAACTGGGAAATTGTGTAAACAATTCAATTTTGGTTATAAATTACCAATTGATGAAAATGGATGCAGTTTTCCAAACATCCTCCATCTTGGTTACCAAGACTACCAATGTTACCATTAGCATTGTTACCAATAGCAAATGTTACCATTAGCACTGTTACCAATATCAGTGAACATTACCAATATCAATGTTACCCACAGATAAGCCGAACATCAATGTTACCCAACAGATAAGCCCAGTGAAATGCCACCCACAGATAACCAACCCACAGAGAATGACACACTTTTTTTTGTTTGAATATCAAGTTATCGTTGCAGGCAAAACGTAATCTTTGTAAAACATTTTTCATGATGGACTGGTCTGTCAGGGGGGTGTTTGAAGCACGTGTCTTGGCCTACTGCTTTAAACATTGACGTGATTAATTGCTTAAAACAGGATAACTATCCAACGTATCAAATTCAAAGAAATCTGAAGCACGAGATGCCTCTAGGTTCAGCCTCATTGGCTGCTCACCGGTTCGTTGGTTACGTTTCGCGCTGCTTAAATCAAACTCTGTCATATTACCATATCACGTTTTGATAGTTCTTAATGTTTTCCACCGATAATGAAACTATTTCAAACTAGGATTTCATTTTGTATGAATATTTAAGAAAATCAACTTTGATGAACCTTTTCATTTCTGTGCACGAGCACTACAATGCGAGAGTTTGTTTTAATGTTGGTGGACTCAAAATCAGTTTTCACAACTAAAAATTCTGGATCTGATTCTTGCATAAACTTTCACCAACTCCCAACTAATGAACACATCGGCAGATTCAAATTCATACTTTTAATGCATAAAAATGAAGCTCTGGTTGTTGTATAACATCTCTTTCAATGAATACGTCGGCAGACTCAAATTCACCTTTTTTAATTCTTAAAATTCTGGCGCTTGGTCTTTACTTCCGAGTTTCAACAACTCCCTCTTCGATTCCACGACCTTTTGCAGGGAGACTATTACCCACAATGCAATGTGTCACACAGCAGCAGCTGCTATAGCGAAGCTCGTCGCAGGACCGCAGACCTAATTGATGCCTATGGCCAGTGTTAGGTAATTTGCTTGTGATCCGAAGCTCCTACGATCTCTACTTCGCTCTCTAGCACTCGGAGGAAAGTAAATTGACCGGAATCGACAGCCAATAAAAGTAATTTGTCTGGACAAGACAATGTACATTGTAAGACAAGATATGGGGAGACAGGAGTTTCATAAACACGGTGCCATTGAAGAAATCCATGTTTCCCTGCCTCGGGGTACGCTGAGTAATTTTGAATAAGTCAATCACTTTCGGGGAATTTGTTCGCCATCGAGTTTGCGAGTCATCTGATTACCCGAGTGCTGTGGCCAATCAATGGAGAGTTTACGTTGCCGTGAACAGCTTCCAAGTCAAAACGTTGAAATAAATATTACGCATTCTGTGGTATTTATTCGTTAACCCGCTCCCTGCCGGATTAGGCAGAGGAACTGCTCCCCCAGGGCATCTCTAGTTGTCTACAGCTGGGACAGGGTTAAAGGTTTATTAGGGTCGTAGAGTGCTGGCTTAGAATAGCGAGAAGGTGTAAAGAAACGTCTAGCAAAATGGCCGACTCGGCTGCATCGCTTTCTCAAAAGAACTCGAGGTTCTGAGTGAAGAAAGAAAATTAATTATGGAATTGTCTTACAGCAATTCGATATCAATTTGTTTGAATAATGTGGTGACGAAAAAAATATGAAATTGTTTCCAGCGCAGTAGGAAAGTAAAAGTAAGAAACAACGTCGCACGAGACAAACTTAATTGCGTTTGTATTTTTATTCTTTCACTTAAATAAATGGATAACATAATTTGTCTTTCAGCATCCTGTATTTTCATTTACAAAGATTTGCGGTTTGCAAATTAAATATAAACTGGAAATGCCACGTAGATACATTAATATTTACATTTAAAATATAATTATAAAAAACCACATTCCATTGTATGATAGTCTCCCTCTGCCAAAGAACATTAACAACACAGCCAGACTTGAAAACAGTCATGAAGAATAATGCGAAGTTTGTTCAAACAAGTTTAAACTCTGTTACGATTATGGATACATATTAGACCAACGCACAAATTACCCCCCACCTTCATCGAATGATTTGTTGCACAATGCTGAATTCAGTAGGAATCTTTCGCCCGTACACCATAGTCTTTGCTTGAAGAACACAAACTTTAAAGATACTGCGCCGATTGATAAATAGGGTTGTCACATAGAAGGAGGTATGCGTTGAAATACTACTCGTGAAATATGGCATCTGTAACTGTTGTACCAGGGTAACAGACGATAATAGTGCTCTTTGTATGAAGAGACATAATTGTAGCGCTGGCTGCCGGTGAGGAATGGTAATGGTGGGGGTTTATATAAAAGAAATTATGGTTTATATGAATGGAACTGGGGAATGTGGATATTGTGGAACTGTGGATGTAGTGGAAAGTTTGTTATTGACAGATGGTTGGTTGAGAAACCGTGTCGTGTGGAAACTCCGTAAAACTAAAACCATATCGTAAACTCTGATGGATGAAAAATTGTGATGGTTTAGTTCTTACTGTGATGATGGGTTTAGTTGAAGTGCTGGAATGAAGGTTTAGAAAAACTATGGTTTACTTACTGGAATTGTGGTTTAATTTAATGTCTGGAATGGTTGGCTAAGGAATGATGGTATACCTAAAGGGCTTGAATGATGGTTTAGTTGTGACAGCTGGAATGATGGTTTAACCCTCTCTCCGCTGGATTAGAACAGGCATTCCTTTTTTGGGCGTCTTCACTTGCCTTCAGCATAGATAGGGTTAATCGAAGGGTTGGAAAGCTGGCTTAGTTGAAGGATTTAAATGATAGTTAAACATGCTGAAGGGCTGAATTATGGTTTAAGAAGAGGACTGGACTTATGGTTTAGTTATGGAATTGGAAGGGTGTTAGTTGAAGAACTGGGATATGAGATATTGAAGGTGAAGAATAATATTGGTTAACTTAAAGGAATAGACTGTTGGTTTAGTTAAATGGCTGGAATGATTTTCTAGGAATTATGTACAGAAAAACTTATTAATGCTTCTAATATGACCAGTTTGAAATTTACTATATATCGCTCTGTCATTTTCTATACCCCGTGTTGAAAATTACATTCATAGCTCCAGGCAATGTCTATAATAAATTCTCCAGTTAAATGAACCTATGTACATAAAGTACATGTATATTAAATATTTACCAGGCTAATATAAGAAACACAATAGATTTTCTAAACACAAAATCTCGCATGGCTATTGACTCAAACCAAATGAGAATCTCTACCAAGGCCTTCAGCTTTCATTCAGCAAAGCTATATAAATATTTTTCAATTATAAATCTGAAAATCTCCACGCGCCTACAGTGGAAACAAAAATAGTACGTCAGGAATTCAACTACTCAATATTTACTTGGCTTGACAGAAAATTGATTTCTTTCTTTTTTTTATTTTCTTCACCTTTTTTTTTTTTTTTGTTCGCAGGAAAAATCTTAATTAGCAGACATGGTAAAAAGTTCAAAGGAAATAAGATATAGAGAAAAAATAAATTCTCGGGAGACCGAATTGAAAACCTAATCTCGGAAGACGTACAAAATATGAGATTTTGACCTTTGTACCAGTCCATGAATTGTCCTGTACAACATCTAATCAAAATATGTGACATTTCGGGGAAAACGGTGGTGTGTTTGTCAGATCAAGGTTTCAATATAGATCCGCTTCATATTAATACCATTAATGCGAGACTGTTAACACACATGCGTGTGATCAACACTTTAATAAATCCAGATTAACATGCCCGATGGTAAGATAATCCACATATGGAAGCACAACAAAGACATCTGATTAATCAAATTCTATGGAATATGGATATCGGGTTCAATTTTTCATAAAATTAATATGGCTGTTCTCTCAAGATGTCTACAACTCTTTCCCACATCATACTAGAAATACAGTAACTATAATACTAATCATGAAAACTACAATACTTTCTCTATTAGTATTACATCATTATATCAGATTTTCATCCCAATTAAGCATACCTTGAGATCGTCATGAATCAGCATCATGACAAATTATACATAAATTAATCATTTAAAATAGGTTATTCAACAATATAAAATCATTAAATTGCTAGGCAGCAAATTCTAAAAAATACTCACATCTCTTAAAATCTAATGGCTCAAAATCATCGTAATAAAACTTAAATTCAATATGAACTGTTTTAGTAGGACTTCACCCTCGATGATGTCTGAATAGTCGGAATCTAAATCGTGCAATTTGCCAGAAAACCGTGGCGTTTTTTTCTCTCTCTTTCTCTCTCTCTGCTAACAACCCCTGTACTGACATGATTCATTCTTTGGAATTTTCGGCTTTCCGTCACAATTTTAACCATGTTTAACCACGTGATTATGCATGGATGTAGCTTCCTTCCATTTAAGAGAGCGCCCCCTGTCCGTGCCGGAGTTAATAACTGCTCCCCGGGGATCCGTCATTGCGGCTCCTTGTAATTAGAGCCAGTACACAGGTTGCGGACTGGTATCGATGGTGTGAGGTCACTTTCGTCTGTAATTTAATTAGTCTATAGTAACGAACTTTTGAGAGAGTCTCTATGTCTGTAGAGATGGAGATGATGGTGATGATGACGATGATGATGATTATGTTGATGGTAATGTTGATGATGGTGATGATTATGCTGAAGATGATGAAGACAAAAATGATGATGATGGTTTGTTGTAGTGATGATGAAAATAATTATCTTGTTTATAATTGGAGAATGATGATGAATTATGATGATAATTAAGATGATGATAATAATTGTTGTAGTGATGATGATCATTCATTTGCATTTTTAATTTGAGAGTGGTCTACAGATATGATGATGATGGTGATGATGATAGTGGTGGTGGTAATAATGATGCTAATGATGACCATATTGTCAACAATGATGATGACGATGATGTTAATGAAAATGATGATTATGATGTCCATGTGATGTGACATCACTCTTGTTCATAATTATAAAGTGATCTGCAGATATGATGATGATGATGATGGTGTTGGTAGTGGTGGTGATGACAATGATGACGACGATGATGATGATGATGGTGATGATGATGATGATGATGATGTCAACAATGACAAGGATATTAATGAAAATGATGATCGTAATGATGATATTCATTATTCTGCGCCGACTGATGCCATGGCTACTGAAGGTGATGATGGTCACGTGTCTTCCACGACATCAACGTCAATTCAAACTCGGCTGATCGCGCAACCCTGCGCTGGGATTCCCGAAATTAATTTTCCTGCCGTTTTCAACAGTTTATGCAAATCGTCGACATTGTTCTCATCTTTTCTCCCAGAATTGGACCACACATCCTCCAAAGTGATTCCATTCAGTTGCCAACGAGAAGTAATCCTGACAATTGTTGCACGGCTCGTTGTTCCGGCATCAAACACGTGTCAGATCTGAGGCTCGGCTGAAATGCGAGACAAACGCAAACTCGCGATCTCTCCACCACTGCAGTTTAAAGGCACGATTCTGAATTCGGTATGCCCAAGGAGTCACAGAAAATTTGATTTCAAAGGTGGCGACACGTTTCGTAAAACAGTCGTCTGTTTGCCGTCGACTCAAGAAAATCAGAATTTATCAGTTGATAACACCTATAAATCGAGTTATTCGCTAATGGAAGAAACGCGACCTTAACTAAATCGCGAAGACATGCACTTAGGACATTACTAGACATGCAAAACACAGAGTCTGTCTGCATTTGGCGAATAAATCCTGGAAATATTAGACCAATCCTTGGTAAACGGAGCTGTTTTTGAGATGAATTGGGGAATTAATAACCAATTTTCTTCGACAGCAATTTTATCATAGTGCTTGTAAAACATCTGGTGGCATTAATATCTTTGATTTTGTATTTTATACCTCAAAATTTTTGAAAGAATCTTTTGATTATTTTGTCCCCATGGTTATGTTACGAATGAAGGAACCATCACTTGAGACACTATTGTGAAACATTAATGTACAAGAGCAGTATACATTCAAATTTGCAACACAAATCTGTCTATATACACCTAGATACAATCTGATATATGTGTATATCTTTACACTACGTACGCTGTATTAATTCAAATGTTCTTCACTAGAGTTAATTTTGTATCAGGAATATAACTAAATAAATATAAATATATGTTTTCATAATTAA